>LWCA01000276.1:0-34691 GCA_001642005.1 Intoshia linei | reverse complement strand
AATTAAATAAATCCTTGAATCTAGCCTCAAAATCTTCTTTTAATGTTGTCAAATCATGGCAATAATGCAATATATCTTCATCAGATATGGAATTTTGTATATCCAGCATATTATCAAAATTTCTATCTCTTATATTTCTGCGAAAAACTATAATTTTTTCCTTGAATGCTTTTAGAACACGTTTACAGTCTATTAAGGTGATAAGTGTACCTTGTAAACGCAGGGTAACATCATTTAATTTATCAAAAATAAAAGACAAATAATATATATTGTTCCTATTCAATTTAATTTGTTTGGATAATTTTTCACCTCCCTCTCTTTTAAAAAATTCTACAATACTATCATAAAGAGGCACAAGACAAACAATTTCCATTTGACAACCACCTGATTTCAGTGTGCAAAAGAAGTCTAGCATAATGATCTTTTCTTTCTGTACAGAATTTCTTGAATAAACGATCATATTTACTTATATGTTAATACTGTTTATAATTTTAATAACCAAATTTAATGAATCGTGAAGTATGGGACTTATCTTTCTTGCAACTAAATTGTGTCTATGGAGTATGCAATGAATAGTTAAAATGTTTGGGCAAATATTCCTTACATAGGATAAAAATCTTTTATGTTGTCCAACCATTGAAGCAGCTCCGTCAGTGCCACAGGATACTATATTTTGAAATGGAACGTTTATATCATCAAACCAGCTTTTTTAGGGTCTAATTTTTATGTTCGGGTGGTTTCGATATTGGTAAGTTTGGCTGGACTACAGTGGCGGATCTAGGATTTTCAACCAGGCGGCCAAAGTCATATAATATATTTAAATCAAAGCAATTTGATGGATCCTAGAAAAATGTTTTCATTTTAATACACAAAGTAAAATATTTTAGACTACATTTGTCACGCCAGGGGGCAGCCTCTGCAACCCTAGATCCGTTACTGCTCTACTTGGCTCTCTGTCATAACATTGTAATTTTTTTAAATTAACACTTTAACGTACATTTTTTCTCTCCAATGGCAGAGTACCAAGTATTAGATCTATTAACTGTCTTAAACGGGTATAACTATTGTAATTAAATTTATTAAAATAGATATTATCCAGAATTACACATGTGGTGTTCAAGAAAATGCCCTGGAAAAAGCAAACAAACTAATTATAAAAAAATGTCAAATAAAATGCAACAAGAAATGAAACTTAAATTTGCTGAATGCAATAAAAAATTGAAATATTTACTACAAAGTTTCTTCAACCTTAACATGCCAAATTGGTAAAATAAATAATAAATATTGTAATTCTAAACGGTGAGTTGTCAATAAAGTGAAAAAATAGCAACAATAACAATTTTTATTTTAAATTCAAACTACTATAATAACAATTTTAACTAAATTTTAAAAATACATAAACATGTATAAATTTTATACTTTATGCATTTGATGGATTCACTAATGAAAGATACTAATTTGTTTTAAATGCATTTATAAAGGTCTTTTTGTACAATTAAAAAATCTTGATATACACAGGTTCAATTGTTACAAGGTTGAAGTAAGATATCCATACTTTCGTTGTCAAGTTCTCCATTATATTTATCAAGCGACCTTCTACGAGCATTCATAAAAAAGTTTGCAACAGTGGTGATACGTAATCCTAGCTTTTCAGCAATTTCCATTTGCACTTCTTTACCAGGTCTTTTTGTTTCTTTAAATATTGCCAATAATGTCCTTCTTTGAATATCTGTAAATACTAGTCGTGGTTTTTTATTTGTGCATTCATCTTGCAACGAATCGCTATCTTTTCTTTTGCAAGCTAAATTAAATGTATTAATTGATAATATTAAAAAATCAATGTATGTATTTATTCATTTATATGGATTATATCAATTTTTACACATGTATAAACTGATATTGGATATTAATGGTTTGGAATAATTTTACTCAAAATCTTGAAATATTTTTCCTAATACCATTTTTAAATTTTACACAACATGTATACAATTTATATTATACATGGGATGTAATGTAAATTTTTTATCAAATGATAGCGACTACCCAGTGTTTTATTAACTACTATTATTGTACGTTGAGTTTTTTATTGTGCATTATTATGATTATTAAATTTATTTAAAATTTACACTATTTTTTTCGACTTTTTTAAGATTTTTTTTAAAATTAAATTGATTTTAATAGATCATGCGCAATGTATCGGTAATCTATATAAAACTAATATTAAAAAAATTGTATTAAAATCAATTTTAAATCTCATTTATACAATTAAACCCACATATATAATAAAATCTATAAAAATATATTGGAACTGAATCACAAATAAAATTTTTTAGTTGTTAAATTAGATGAGTATACCAAATTACGTCAATAAAACTATTGTACATGTTTAGAAAAATCAAATATTGAATCATCAATATATTGGGTAATGTTGCAAATTTAATATAAACATTTTTCATTATTTCATTTTATACAATATTTCTATTTTCACGTTTATTTTATTCAAAATTGCTAATTCCAATTCAACGTCTGTAATTTTTTATAATTATTCAAATTATTAACTACCCAAATGTAAGAATGGAATTTAGTATTAATGGTATTTGAATTCAAACTTTTACAAATTATTATCTTTATTTGTATTTAATTTGTAATTATTTTAAATATAGTTATTGTTACTTTTTGGGTTTTTGGCGTGTTTATATTTTGAATATTTTTTAATAAATTTCAAAGTAATAGTCAAAGTCTTATCTTTTAACTAAAAACTGATAAATGAGACTAATGAAGTTTTTTGTATTGCACAATATATAATCAATACACGTTGATATATACATATTTAATACATTAATAATTTGACGTTAAATTTAATATACAATAGTACTTTCAATTGTACAAATAATGTAAAATTTATTTTTGTGTTGATTAGAATTATAATACATACTGTACTTAAATATTTGCATTTTTTTAAAAATATTTGCATATATTTTTGGATACATTTGACAAAATTAAACTAATGGACACTTGTGTAGTTGCAATACAATTCAAAATAATAATTGACATTTTTACAGCTTTTACTCACTCATATTGACATCCATTCATATGAATTTTTAGAATACATTTTAGTTAAAGTTTCCCGTATTCTGTGATTTACAACGATCAGATAGTATCAAAAGAATTACTCGGGTAAAGTCAAATAATGTTAACTAATTATATAGTGTCTGACAATGAGTACAGAAGTATAAAAAAGTATTATATATGCATGGACACTGTTCATTAGACATAGACATTGGGTATAGAGGCCAAGTTAAGTATTTTCAATTAAAGAAGCTATGTTGTACAATAAGGTGTCTCAAAAAAAATATAAAATCCAAAAAAATTAAGCTAGAACAAATTTAAAAAAATAAACTGTATATCTAAACATGGAGAACAATATTATAAAGTCGGTATCACGTTTAACAGCTCAAACGCCAATTTCCGTTAAAATAAAGTTCCGTTTTAATTTTTTAATATATAGTATATATATAGAAAACTTTAAATCGTCAGGCTAACTTCACCGTTAGGAGTTGGCCCAAAATATTTTACAATAGTTATTATTTTAGTAACACTATACTTTTAAGCCCTAAGGATATTTTTTCTAAATACCCATGAGACACCTTATTGTACAATGTACATTGTACAAGCTCTAAACTAACAATTTTTCTTCATTTCATATGTGAAATTTTTATTTCATTTATCGTTCAAGATTACATTGACGAGATTTTAATTTTTTTGCGAAAATTGAGTGAAACCACCAAAAAAATTATTAATGACAATTCATTAACAAAGTACTCAGTTTTTGAAACTTATAAATATATTTTATTTGTCAGAAACGTTAAAATAATTTATCTATTTCGTTCTTGATTCCGATTCCTTCGAATCTTTGTATCATTAATATCAATTTAAATTTCCTGTAGCCTAAAGTTTATGTGGAAAGCTAATTTGTAGTATTTTTTTTTAAAAAGGTAATAAAAAATGTTGAAATTGATTCAAGGAATTTTCCAATGTTTTATAATTTTTTTGTTATCACTCATAAAATGCTCTACGTCACTGTACTTATATGTCAGTATTTTTTATTAAACAGTTGTCAGATGAACTTTGAAAAACTTTCACATTTGATACGTTTTAAATATTTTAAAAAAATTATGAATATTTACCCTTACAGTTTTTAGTTAAAAGAGTCGATTAATTGAATTGTTTTCGTATTTAGTAAATGTAGTATCAGATCTTGGGTTCCTTTTTAAGGTTAGATTTGATAACTAAAACTCAGATTTATATCAAATTTATTTTAAAAAAATAAATCTTATTATCTAACCCTACAAGGAGAATACTGAAACTGGACGCGATGCTATATTTTAATTTTTTAGAAAATTATATTTTATATGTCATCTTTTATATACAAACTAGGTTGACTGTTATGTACTACGTACAAACAGGACTTAGCTCTACCGAGGGCACATTTTTATTGTACTTAAAAAAATAAATTCACGTTGAAAATCTAACTTAAAAATCCTACTATTCACTATTATCAATCCTTTAAAGGAGTGTTCCCCAAATTTGTTTCAGGTGGAACCATCATATCACATTATTTTATACTTTAAAGTGAATTATCCCATTTT
This sequence comes from Intoshia linei, assembly GCA_001642005.1. Lineage (NCBI taxonomy): Eukaryota > Metazoa > Orthonectida > Rhopaluridae > Intoshia > Intoshia linei. The sequence continues at coordinate 30,042 of LWCA01000276.1, read as the reverse complement.
AATTTTTTGAACTTAGAATTTTAAAAACAATTGTTATCCCATTTTTATAATTTATTAGACAGAAAATTATAAAAACCTATTTTGTTATTTTCAATGTGATGATATATATTCAGTACCAATTTTCTAAATACTTAAAAATATCAAGTACTTATTAATAATTAACCGAATCTTTACTTTATAAACATATTTCAGGCGAATTTTACCAATATGGAAAAGGATTGTAATAAATATAAAAATAATATTAACAAAGTTGTATTACTTTTAGTTTCGTTGTTGTAGTTTTTATTTAAATTTTATTCAAAATGTTTTGAAAATGATAATTTGAAATTTAAAAATTGCGTAGCCATGAAAAAAATTCCGAAGGAATAAATTTTTTAACCAATTTACCCATATTTCTTTATTGGAAATGTTTAGACTACAAATTGCACTTTATTTTTAAAATTGTAGGATCAATTACATTTTCAATTTTTGATTTTAATCGAAATATTTGAAAAATATTGGTTGATAGTATATTAAAAATTATTTTTCATCGGGAATGCGTAGATTTCTCGGGCTGAACTTTTGTATTTATATCAACTGGACTAAGCCTATCAGAATAATCCTTTTATTTTTTTAATTTTCGGACCGTTAATTATTTCACATTTTTTGTTTTAATAAAATATATGAATAATAAAATGCATTTTTGACGGTGAACTCGTCACTTATTCGGATTGAAATTTTGTGTGTGTTAACAGGATAGAACTGTACAACCTGTAATTTTTTTTAAATTCTAGGACTGTTTTCATTAAAATAAAATGGTAATTTAGGGTTTTGGCCCTGAAGATATAATTTTTTTAAATTTAAATTTATGATAATGTGTATGATTTTAAAATCTGTATCAGCGTATATATTTTTTTAAATTCTCCTCGAAATTTTATGGTACAGGAACGGATAAAATTGCGTTTGATAGTTTTATGAATTTTTGTGAAAAAAAAGTGATTTTGGACAATTTCTTGCGAAGATGCTTGCATTTTAAAAATTTCATACAAAAACTAAAATATAAGTTTATTTAATGGAATGTTATTAACGAATGTGTTAACAATGTTTTGAATGGTCTTGTGTTTGTAATAATTTAATAATTTTAATAAATTTAATTAAATTTTATATTGAAAAATATGAATTTTAACTTGAATTTAACTTTGAATGCTAATTATTGATGACTCTATAACAATAGTGTATAGTAATGTAGAAATTAATTAATTAAAAAAATAATTTAACAATTTAACAATTTACAAGGAATTCAAAATTCATTATTTTAAATTTTTCGGAATGTTATTTGAACCGTAATCATAGAAAAAATTGGAACCTGTGATTATCACTCACTTATTATTATCACTATTATCCCAAATGGTTCGCAACAAAAAATTGGGATCCCTGGTGTAAGTTAAAAAATTATTTAAACTTTAAAATATAAATAAATACTCATTCACAGTCATAATTTAGCAATGTTATCATTCATAACTAATTTACAATGTTAGTAATATTTTAACATGATAATTATAACAGTTTGAATTGATCATGTTGAAATGATTAGTACAAAATATAACGTACATTGTACATTGCATATGGGTAAAATACACATCATTATTGAAAAAAAAAATTGAAAAAATTTTCCAAAAAAGAATGATACAATTCGAATCATGGCCAATTTATCCATGAATAAAATTGCAAAAAATTTACAACAAAATTAGTCAAAACTACTACCGACTTGAAATAATAATACTAATATTAATTTGAACTGTACTGTATATTGCAATTTGTAAATAATAAATTTAATTAAAAAAATTACATTTACCTGCTTGTCTCAAAGATGACATACGCTGATATTCAGGTTCTTGTAGCCATTTATTCATTCTACGAAAAGTTTCTCTGCCAGACTTTAATTTGGCCCAAGGTTTCGGATTTCTTAGCAAATCGCTTAATGTTCCTTGACTCCGACATAAAACTCGCTGGGCAAAAACAGCTTGAGGAATACTGTATCGTTTTAATTCGCTCGAAATACGTTGAGCTAAATCTTTGGTATCCAACTCTTCAGTTTCTGTTTTTGAGCATTGTGAATCTGTAGGTGATTGTCTATTGTAACTATTTTGAGACTGATTAATAGGTGATATAGGGTGGTGCATAGGTTGCATAAAATTTTGGTTTTGGTGTTGATATGAATTTACCAATAGTTGACTGTTTGTCGTATTATTGTTATTGTAATAGTTTGGTAGCGATGTGACGTTTGAGGTTGAAAACATGTCATTGTTTGGGTGGTTCAAATTGTTTATGTCATGACCAGTTAAGCCTGAAAAAATATTTGGAGTATAGGAATGAGAATGTTGTAAATATTGGTTTTGTTCATTATCATTATTGATAATTCTTAGAGATTGATCCAAAGACATGTGTTTTTGAAGTAGAGGCGATTGATTTTCGTTTATATTTCTTATTGGTGATGGGTTTTGTCCGGTATGAATTTGACGCATGTTGCCATTTGAAATTGGCATGGATAATAGCAAATTTTGTTCATTTATATTTTTATCGTTTGATACTTTTTGTTTTACTTGTTGGTTTGTTGTATTTTGAAAATATATACCTAAATTTTATTTTATTTTATTTTTTTAAATTAACCCATTTATTATAATTATGAATTAAAATTTGAATTAAGCCAACGAATTTAATATCAATACATGATAGAATACAATAAACACAAATTCAATAAATATAAAATGATGCTCAATATATTAATTAAAATTGGTTGTAAACCAGACGTAGCCTTTTCTATCGCGTCACCCATTTTCATGCAAGTTTATTTTGTGACGCCTTACACATCTAATTTTATTTAATTTTTTTTATATAACAGTGGTTTTTCAACCTTTTCTCCATTGGGCATTTTTCCTAAAGGAAATTTAAGCAATTAGAACAATTTCCGAACAAAAAATAAACAAATAAAAAAAATTATATTTTTTGGGCCTATAGAAAATAAACTACCATAAATAAAATTTTGCAAAGAAAAGTTGAAAAGAAAAAAATTTTTTCGTTAAAAAAAACAAAAAAATCTAATTTAAATTATTCTATGTGATAAGTATTGGCTCGTTTGTGTGTGAAATTTATCATTGGTTTTGAAAAAATTTAAAAAATTTTTAATTTTTTATTTTAGATTAATATTTTTTTTTGTTTAAAATATGCCATGACTGATATCAGTATATCGGTTATTTTAGTATTATTACAAAAAAGATTACGACAAAATGCACATATTTATGCCTAAAAGTTGAAAATTCATAACTTTCAAAATGATCAATGACCATTGGTCATGGATGGTTAACAAAATTTAAAAAATAAATATAACTCTAAAAAATGTGTAGACAACCAGATAATTGAAACAAAATATGTTCCGTATGAAAAATATAATGATTTATCAGTAATGAAAAGTTTTTTAGAATAAATTTTTATATTTTACCTACTTTAGTTAACACATTTATTATTTTTACTATCATAAAACTCTTATAAAGTAAGTCTTATAAAATTTAAATGATCATTGCATTTGAATGAATCGTTTCTCTATATTGAATCAAATGGACACTTTATTATAGAGATGTTCTACTCTATTTAAAAAAAACATATTCTGAAAAGGGCAGTGGAGAGCCAGCAGTAGGCCCGGGTGATATGGAAATTGTAGACCTTATAAAAAATTTGACCTCTATACATTTTCTTAATCGATCGTTCAGTATCTAAAAATTAAAAATAATCGTTGGAAATCGCATTGGTTATCGAAATTTTAGTATACTTAATAAATTTAAAAAGTAGGCCCTCATGATTGTAGTCCCGGGCCATATGGTCCTAGCCCGTCTCCACGGTCCTGATTCTGAAACATTTTTTAAAATCATAAACATTATCATAAATTACAACCTCAAAGACCTGCATCTTCACGGTCAAAACCCCAAATGACCCGTTATTTTCAAAAATGAAAAAAAAGAGGCAGGTTCGTTTATAATTTAATTTAATGTATTATAAGCATTTCAAAGTTTTTTTTCTAATCTACTCCAAATAGATTATATCAAAAAATACCAACCAAGAATTATAAATGGATTAATAAGTAAATATTACCTGAAGAATCGTTTAAAAATTCATTCTGTGAATATCCATTGGGTATTGAATAAGGATTATAGTTGACAGCCCGATTATAATTGTTCATTTTGGTGAGAATATACCGATCATTAATTTTCCCATAATTATTATTATTTTCATTAGGATTCATGGGCATGTAATTGAGTCGATTAGAATTGGAAATGATATTTTTATGTACATTGGCAGCATTAGATAAATTGAGATTTTGCATATTTTGGTTCGACTCATCATGTTGTGAAATTGGGAAAGTGACACCACCCATTGGTGGTAATTTAATTTCCAAAGAATCAAGTAAATGTGGAGTATTACGAAAATAAGGATTTCGGTAATCAAATTGGTTAAAATTGGGTTGAATATTATTAGAAATTGGATACTGAGAATTCTGCAATTGATTAGAAGGAATAGAATTGGATAAAAAATTTTGAGTTCCCGGTACGGAATATGTAGTAGTTTTGTTTTGTATACAAAAATCTGGTTGATATCGCATGTTATCAATCATGTTTGAATTTGCATCATTTTGCATTTCCATTTTATGTCTCTTGCGAGGAATTTCATTAAAGTTGTCTGAAATGTTATTAACGGGTCTTAAGTCGTGTATGATGGAAGACATTGGTTTATCATATTGAGTCGAATTTTCGTCGCACTTGTCAAGTTCATTATCTTTTTCTTCGTCTTCATCTTTCTTGATGTAATTTAAATTTGATTCAGCCTTTATTACACTGTTCATATCCAATTTTGTCATGTGATGATCGTGGATTTGTTTTTCCTTTTTGTCGTTGTATATACCTTCCTGGATAGACTGTATATATTATTTGGCGAGTGGTGGTATCTAAACATTTTTTTTATACATGGAGATGTTTATTAATTAGTTTTATATTTTTAATTACATTACAACTAAAAAAATCATTACATTGATTAAAATAAGCTTATTATTATTCGTTCAAAATATTGAATTTTTCACAATTGGAAAATTAAATTTTAACTGGTTGAAAAGCGGTGAGGGGTGGGTAACGTTAAGTATATTTAAAAATCAAATATTAATATAAAATGTATATTATACCGGCAAGTTACATAAATTGTCAATATTTTTGTGCATTTTGGGGAATAATAATCCGATTTTTTGATTGTATACAGCCAGTAATCGATTATTTAATAAAATAGGTAAAATTCAAATAATATATTGGAATAGACTTTCAATCGCAATGGAATATACAATGTCGTAAGAATTTGCTAAAATTTTTACGATTCAAGTAAAATTGTCCTACATTGGTTGGCAATTATATTACTGAAAGTAAATTTAGACACGCTTTCGATAATTGGTCGATGTAAGCTACATTTCTATTTATTTAATGAAACATGAGCTCAGACAAAGTTAGAATAATTACAATTATTGATTTTATATTCAAAATTGTACTTTTAGTAACACTCAAATATATTTAAATTACGCTGCATTGTACATTGCAGCCATCAAGAAATCTCGGAATAAATTTTACTTTGGTGAATTATCAACCCAGTCTAAATATGTCACTTTTTAATCGATTTTTTTTATTTTCCGTGAATAGTACCAATAAAATTTAATTAAAAGTTATACATGTTTTAATTCATTTTATCAAAATTTTTTCATTTTATTCAATTTTATTATACTTTTTTATTTTCGTTGACTACGACACCCTTTTTATGCCACGGGATATTTTATTTTTCACTTGTCAAGATGTATACATTGTCAACACTTTTTAAAGACTGTTATTGCCTTAAGCAATTTTATTGTACATTACATTGTACAATTCAATGTATTAATATTAATGGTATGTAGTTGTTGATGTTATATATCAAAACACCTTTTTATAGTTGAAGTATTGGCATAACGTGATTGGTCATTGATCAATATTATTTACATGATACAAAATTTTATAAAAATCGATAAAAATTGTCACGTCATGCATATAATCAATTTAAAGGACATTTCAAAGTATATAATACAACCTTCAATCAAAGCAATTAACACATAAATAACAATATATCCAATTGTAATATACATTTTTTAAAGTATAATTGAGCTATCTCAGGTTAAGCATTACATGGAAATGTTACATTAAGGTTGTGTTCATCAAACATTTTTCATGCTAGCACCACTTTCACTCTTAAAAAATTCCAGACTCACTTCATAAAATAACCTAATGTAAATTTTTTATGTCTAATCTAAAATAACATGTTAACAGTTTAATCAAAAAGAATTATTCTAATAAATTACAAATCTAAAGTTTTTTATTTTAAAGTCGAGGTAATTATACTATTTATTTTATAGAATTAATGATACATATGTATCACTGAGTCTAACAATTCTCACAGATTTTTTTAATATTAGGTATAACACATGAGAATCTTTTACTTACATGTCTATAAAATGGAATTTCTGTGAGTATCTGTTTAATTAAAAAATGAAATGCCCTACATTTAAAAAACACCAATTTCTATACAGTTTTTTTAGGATGATGTTTTATCGCTAATTTATTTTTCAGAAAATTTATTCTTCAGGATTAAAAACCAAAATTTCTTTTTTTTTTAATAAATAATAAAATCAGCCTTTGAATTTTAAAGAACATTTTCCTGGCCGCGTTTTATAACCTATTAATAAATTAAAATAGTAGGCTCTTCGTGATTGTAGACCCTAATCCATTTCCATGACCCTGCATGATATTTTTAAATGGGTACACGCCCTTATTATTTAAAAAACTACTTTAAAGTTGAGGGTGTAGCCTAAAATTATTATAGTGATATTTTCTCTTTTGATGAATTAATCCTATAGAATAGTTAATTTTGTATTTATTGTGAAATTTGCATCAAAAAATAATAATTATAACAGCTGAAACAGCGAATCAAAGTATTAGGTTTTTGATATATTTTTTAAAAAAAGATAAAAACCATTTACATTTCGTCGATTTATTCAAAAATTCCATTTAGATTTTTGTAATAATATAGCTCATTATTAAAATCTCAAAATTCTCTTTCATATGATATTAATCTTGTCTGGGTGCACAACAAAAAGTTGGAAATTGTCTATTACAAATTTGCAAAAAATTCAAATACAAATTAAAAAAATTAATTAAAGTTCAGTTGACATTAAATTTGAAAATCGATAGTTACAAAACTATTGGAATTTAAATTTTACACATTATTACAATTACATACAGTGACGAACCTTCCGTACCCGAGACACCTCTTTGGGGCTAGGCAAAATGTTCATAAAATTATGGCCTCATTTTTCCAAATGGAGAATTAAAATAATTATATTCTTAATTATAACTATTTAGTGTGTTAAATTAAAAATTTCAACTCGAGAGCCTTATTGTGGTGACTAGGGGCAACATGACAAAACGCATCGTTTTCAAAACAGATTTTTTAGGGTCTATTTTTCATTTTCGGTGGTCTTGAGCTGGTTAAGTACGGCTCTCATTACATATTTGGATTTTAAAATGGTAATATAACTGTTTTTGAATGTCAAGATATTAATTTCTGAGGTTAAAATTTTTAATGCATGTCAAACTAAAAAAAACTTATTGTCTTGGAATTATTTTTTTTAAATTATAGAACTATTAATTATTGATTAATATGCATTTTTACCGTAAAGATGCCAATTCCTGAGATATATTGTTTTTAATATATATTATAAGAAAAAACCATTATACTCAGCGCCATGGAGATCCAACAGTAGGCCCGGGACAGATAGAATTGTAGGCTCCCCTTCAAATTTTTTAAAAAAATGGGACCGGTATAAATTTTTTAATCGATCGTTCATTATCTAAAAATTAAAAATAACCGTTGGAAATCGTATTGATTATCGAAATTTTCAAACTATTACTAATTACCTATTAATAAATTAAAAAGTAGACCCTCATAATTGTATACCCGGACCATATGGTCCCAAGCTCCCTCTCCATTGCCTGATTATACCTGGAAATTATATTTTTCAAAATTTTTACGTAATTATAATAATTATCCATTGAATAACTTGTACACCCATACATTAAATTATATACACATAAGAATAAACGACAGGATTGGTAAAGTGGTAAATATGAATTCCAGATTACACACAAAAAATGAGTTTATTGGAAGATGATAAGGTTCAACGAAAAGTTTTCTTCTTATATCCTGAAATTTACATATTCAAATGGTGTACAAGATAATTATGTTATTAGAACCGATGACACAGTTTCCATTTCTCAATTTTTCATTTTTACTTTTTTGATTGTAAATATAATATTAATTGTAAAGAAACTGATGAAAACTATATATTATTTCCCTTGAGTTAATAAGTTTAAAAACTAAAATAAAGTCAAAAGTTGTCAACTAGACTCAAAAAGTTTATTATAATGTTATTAAGCTCAAATTGTTCATTAATCATTTCCTGTCAATAGCGTGCGTGTATTTTAAATTTTATCTAAATTTTGAATAATGATGAATTAAAAAACTAGTTTTTTGATTTATAATTTCTGGAATAAAAACTAAATAAAATTTTTAAGGATTTAGTATTGTGCATTAAAATTAAAACTGAAATTAAATGAAAAATGTAATAGTATATCAAAATAAAAAAGTTTAAAAACTTTGCACCTCTTATTCTAATAATTGTATTTTTTTTAGTCAAACTAATACTTAGAAAAGTTTATTTAAAAAAAGGTAAAACATAAAATAGCCGCATATACAAATAATAAGAGTAAGGAATATATGATATACAAATTGTATATATAAAGAATCCAGCCATTTCATTAATATAAGATGTACATTGTAATATTCAAAAGAAATTGCATATACAACATATATAATACAATACACGAAATTAAGTTAAACTTAAAACTACAAGAAAAATTGGTATAAATTTCAAAAATTTGTATTACTAAAAATTTGTACAAGTTGTACAATTTGGTAAATAAAATGTATTGTGTAACAAACAATTGCTACATTGTTGATTAATAAATACCACCTATTGGTTAAATGAAAATTTTGATGCTAAAACGTGACAATTACCGCTGAAAGGATTTCTTAAGAAAACAACAAACGTATAAAACATTGGCATTACTTATGCAATCCCATATTTTATAAAGATAAAATAAACTAATATACACCTCAAATTTTCATGCAGTTAAAGCATCAACTGTATAATAAAAAATGAAATACATATTAACATGTAAATTATATATAAAAGTCGATAATTGCATTTTATGGATTAATAAATAAAAATATCCAATTTCAACAATTTGGCAGCATGTTAAAAAATGAAAGTACAATACATAAAATGCGCATTATCGACTTGACGTACATAAAGTCCAATATTCAAGTATAAATGTATAGGGTTATAATTACTTACACGAGTTTAAATCAATTATTTAGTTGCGATACTCTTGGGGTTGATGGTTATTTGATATTTCAAGGTATGATGTTGAGATAAGATGTAAAAATTCAATAATATAAATTTAAATACGATAAAATTCAAATAAAATCAATGTTGTTGGTCGATATATCAATATTTTCTGAAAATGTTGTCGCGTCGAAAATTTGTTCAAAATCAATATATTGGATTTTAGAAAAATGTGCGTTATTGTGAAATATGGTGCTTGATATATGCGTATTATATATTAGACTCAAATTTAAAAATTTCACATTTCAGTTTTGGTTCATTGTCAATTCTCGAAGGACACTTAGTCAGGAAACTATAGTTTATAAATATTGATAATTATTTGATATCCAATCAATATTTAATATAAATATTTGGGCGTGTTTAGGTAGCAGGTGCCAAATAATTGATGTAGCAAATTTCCAGACAATGTAGTCTAGGTATTTCTTCAAGATTGGATCGTGGAAATTATGAATACATTATGGATTTTAAAAAAAGTTCCCTTTTACGTGTCGCACATCTGCTTCAAGATTAGCGTCAAAACAATAGAGTACTTGAAAATTTCAAGTCGTTGCGTACACATAAAACAGGACCCGAGTGCAGTTAAATTTATAAGATAAATGACATGTTACTTTACATGCTTCAACATGTGACATGTTTAAAAGAAATTAATTTGCATAATTGAAACTGCATAACAAATTAAAACAAATTTTCATAGTGTCGCGTGCATTATGCAGCTGTATATTTTGTATGCAGTGTATTCTGCTTAGTCTATCGAAATAAACAAAATGAAACTCACGGAATGAATGTAGCAATTAAAAATTCATTAATTCAAATACAATTATAGATAGAAAATGTTTAATGTAACATTTCAAGCAATTAAAATTTGAATAATACTTGAGAGTAATGTTAACTGATCCTACCGGACACCATGTCACAAATGCGAGTAGCATGTGGTAGATTATGAGAACATACTCTGCATAGATTCACACTAGCCATAAATTATATATCCAGCATCGAATACTATTATTGATCATTATATTTATACAACAAATCAAAACATGCAATTAAAATGCAATTTGCGTAATTATGCATAGAATTTTAATTTTATTTAAATTTAAAACTTTCAGATTTTATGACACTTCAATATTTGAATTTTAAAAGTTTCACATCATTTTTGGTTCAATAAGTAAATAGGAATTTAGTCAAAATTAACGGAATATCGTCTACAATAATGCAGCTGCAACTTAATAGTTATAAAATAACAAAACTTTTTATCGCGTGCCATCATTAAATACATAAAATAAAATTAATAACTACTGAATAATTACATTTATTCAAATAGTATACAGAATACTAATAGAAGGGAATACTGGGAGGTGACGGAGCATCGCCATAAACAATTTTATCCTCAGCTAATGATGTTAACCCTTCACTATAATAAATCAAATCATTTGTTGCCTTGTCTGTAACAGGGATCAATTTTGATAATCCTAAATCGTATATTGTCAAACCATTCCCATCAATTACATCAGATTCGTGTTCCTAAGTTTATAGGTTTTATAAATATCTTATTATTAGAGCAAAGATATATTATACAAACACGTTGGTTGTCCGACTTACTACTTATACTACCATTTTCTACTAGCCGGCCAACTATTGTAGTTATTTAATTACAACATCAAATTAAAAACAATGTACAATATAGAAGGACGGGAGTCACAAGGCATCAAAAAAATAAATTCTAATCAAAATATCAATAAAAACAAAACGGTAATTCAGATGCATATGATCTACCTGTCAGTTGGCATACAAAAGGTAAGAAAAATTTGAAAATTTTTTTAATTAAAATGAAAATTAAAATTAGTGGGATACCAGTTGCTAATTCCATCCCAAAATCAAAGAAATTTAAAAAAATAAAAGTTGTCAACAAATATCAAGCTTAAATTTAATAGACAAATGAAAAATTTATCACTAAATCCCAAGAGTGCAATCTTAATATTAATTAAAAATAAAAATTACTAGTAGAAATTTTTCCATGCTATATAACGGTTTTTTTGAAAATTTAGAATAAAATTTGAGCTGCAGGTCATAGATCAATTTTACATACCTATAATCAATGGTACGACAGTGAAATTTTTTCATACAATGCAAATAATAAGTAATCAAATCTTCCAAGTAGTATTGATGCGGTCTAAATTTAATTTAAACAATATTTGATTAGTTTTAGCTCTATTAGTACTGTAATGAATCAATAGGAATTATAAATTAATTAAAAAATTATTTATTAATATAAAAGTTAATTGCGTCTATTCACGTCGAAATTACTAAAACATAACACTAAGGTCAATTTTTTACATACTAATACATTTTGAATTCCTAATTACATCCTAATAGAGTCAATAAAAATAACAAGGGCGCAATAAGTGTCGTATCAATATTAAACTAGTTCAAACTTAAATATATAATATTATATAAACCCGCAAGATTTCATACATAAGAAATGAGATTATGAAATATGAAACAAATCATAGAAATGTAAATAATTGGGCAATGTTATGTCTGAACGATTTTATTCGATAAAAACTATCAAACAAAACCTATGAACCTGAAGATATATAACAAAAGTGGGGAAAATGCGATCTTATTGAAAATTTGGTGCGGCAGTGTGAACAATTTGAATTATTTTTCATAAATTACATTTAAATTTAAAATTATCGGTAAATTATTCGTAATACAAAATTGGGTAACATTGATACACTTAATCAGTGGTTCTCAATTGGGGATCCAAAACTATATGCATGCCGTCCGTTAGACCAAATAAAATATAAAAAAATTATTATCAACCTTTTTTTATTTTTATAGGAGAATTTTTAATATTTATTACATAGTTGGCAGATGTTGGAAATTTATTCAAAAATCCCACTTTTATCCCACCATCAATAAAATTTAATAAAAAATACCATTCCAAACACTATTTCAAACCAATCAAGCGAAAAATTGACTTAATCAAAGACCTAAATAAAAATCCAATTTTACTAACCCTTAATGGAAAAATCCCCTTTTTCCAATATTTTTTTGAAAAATACGATTTAACCAAATCTTATGAATATTTTCATAAATGTTTAATAATTCATGTTTTCTTAGTTTTTCTTAGTGTCCAAAAAAAATAATATTTTGAAATGGGGTTCATACACTATTCGAATCGTGGACCAATGCACTAGATAAAACTAACAAAAAAATTTTGAATTGTATCATTTTTGTTATTATTATTCTTATTTATTATATGTATTTATCCTTATTCTTAATTAATCTAATTTTTTCTATTATGCTAATTAATTCCAATAATTAGCAATAAAAAAGTTAAAAGTGGTCCCCAGAAAAACATTGCAAACCAACATTGTAATCAGTTAACTATCAGAAGCATACCATAAGTTGTATAACAAAAACATCATTTATATGGTTGAAATGTGATGTAACATTCATTCGATTTTTCATTGGAAATTGGATTTTACGCAAAAAAGTTGGTAAAAATGAATATTATATTATCATATTATAATACACAGAACCGTGGAGAACAAAGTGGACTCGGCAATGAAAAATAGAAGTTGAAAATATTTTAAAAAACTACCAATGGCATCATATATCCCTAGCACCTTTCTAAGACTCTTGACCGACATTTTAATTTTAACACACAAAATAGTAATCATATTCAAGAATATCATTTTTTTAATGGTTAATTTGAAAAAACTAGACCCCATTTTCTAAAAATTTCGTCAAGCCGCAAAAGAGGGATATTGGTACCGTAGGTTCGGCACTGTCTATATCCATTGATTAATGCAGCCCTTTTTCAACGTTATGTGGAGAAGGAAAATTTGGTAATCATATAATAAATTTCTCTATCATTTCATATTAATTTAGAATAGTATTCCCGTTATGATTGGGTCTCGTGATATGATCCTGACCCCGCTACGCCTTGACTATACGGCGTTGGATTAATTGCATTGCACTATAAAGTGGTTAAAAATAAATTTTTTTAAATATTTATGGATAAATATTCATTGGGGGAATTTACATATCAACGTGACACGTGCCACCCTGGGTCCATATCAAGTTTAAATTTGATAAAACATTATTTTTATTAAATTAAATTTACAAAATAAATTACAAAATTGGGTATAAATAAATACAAATAAATTAATGTAGAATTATCGGTCTGTTATAAAAAATATTTTGAAAGTATCTAATCCTTATTATATTATGTCTTTACTTATTTTATAAAATAAAAACTGCTAGAAATATCATTTTGTGTATGTAACCATTTATTTAAAAATTGAAAATCCCAGAAATTTTATAAAAAATTTAAAAATCAGTTATTTTCGGTGCAGAAAGTAAGATAAATTTGTATCTTCACGGTCAAAAACCGAAATGATAAATTTTTTATATTCTCTGGAAAATTTAAAAAGAACAATTCCTAGGGGAGGAGTTCATTCTTTTTTAAATGGTCATATTTGGCGAATATTAAATAACATTAATGAATGGCGTTGACACATATTTTTTTGTATTGTATTTGAAAAAAATTTTTAAAAATACATATTTCATTACGACAAAGCACCTTATTTATAAAAAATTGCAATTCAAAAAAAATTTAAGAATATTACATTTTATTATTATGTATTATTTATATTTTTTATCATTACCCAAAAAATTGATAAGTTTGACCATTAAATTCTGTATTATTAACAATTTCAGCCATCCCTGTACAAAAATCTATAATCTAAAATAATACATATTACTTCGCTACATTATGGAAATAACATTAATAAAAATTACATAATTACAATAATTATTATAATAATTTAAAGTTATTCAACTTGTACTATAATTTATTCGATGTGAAATCAAAGATATTTTTTCTTCATAAACTTAAAATTTAACATTTTAAAATTACTTAATTTTTTCATGCACGGCTTACGCAAATGGACCCATATTTAAATAAATTATGGTGTTAAATTGAACTTGAGAGAAAACAGAATAAAGACATTTAAAAAATAAAGACAATTTTTAATATACATACTATACAATGTATTTCAAAACTAAAATTTTTCTCACTAATTAAAACGACCAGAATAGTGACTAATAAATGATAAAAATTAAAAAGATGAAATTGACAATTTGAGTGAATTATACAAAAAATAAATTACATTAAAATCTAGCCTAATCTTGTCAATTTAAATTGTTAATCTAATCGTTTATTATGATAATCGTTTAGTATAATCCTTAGGCAAAAACTCTCAAGCGGTTAAAATTGCCTCAGGGCACTCTATAATCTAAAATTTTAATTTTAAACGCAACAGATGGGTACAAATGAATAATTTAACCGAAAAATAAAATTTTAATGACAATCTTAAGGACAAATTAAATAAGTGTCAACAGATAATACAATTGTATTATAAAGCTTACAATTAATGTTTTTAATGAAAATAGTCATTGAAGGGTTTCAGGGTTATGAGATGTGAAAAATATATGCATAAATTGTAAATTAATAAAACTTGTATACATATTAGAATACCATAAAGCAGAAACAAAAACCCCAAAAGCTCCTTATCCAGCATAAAAATCGAGAGTCATTATTATTTTAGAAATCAATTTGGCGTATAACACAAAATCAACAGTGGGAAATTTTAAAATTATTATTGAAATGTAAGTAAAATAAATAACAATTACCATATATTCATTAACACGTTATTAAAATTTAAACTGCATTATTCCCACGCATTATTAATTGATCATAAAATTTAATTGAAAATCGATATTCGCGTGAACATTTCAACAACCTTATGTATTCATTGAAAATACAAAAGAAATAAAATAAACAACTAATACAAACAAGATACAATTATTTATATATTAATAATTAATAAATATAAATTTGAATCTCAACATACAAAATGTGGATTACACATCACAGTAGTATGTATGTAATATAAAATATATAAATATTATAATAGTAATTTACACTAATAGGAGCTTTTATAGGCTTTGGGAGTCTTTTAATAACTGGAATAAAATTGTTCAGATAACGAACTAAAATTATAAATCAAATATTGGTTTGATTATAATCATATAATAAAAGACATCAAAATAAACAATTTTCAGTCCAGTTTTAGCAATGGCTAGTAGTTACTTGTCCATAGTTACTCAAAAGCAAAAACCCAACATTTAATTAACAATAAAAGTATATGTAAAATCAATTTTTTAAAAAAAACAAATAAAATGGAAAAATGTATTTACGATAATTCATCAATTGTAAAGACAAAACAAATTAAAAATCAATATAAAAAAAACCAACTTAACTTCATAGAATAAAACTTAATTAAATTTCTTTTAAGTAGTAAACTTAAACCTATTAAAAAATATCAATAAAAAGGTTAAATATTATATTATACTTAAATATGGTCATATTATTTAACCCTTTCTAAGCAGAATTAACTATATAGGACTTGAAAATATATCAAGCTTAAATTACTAAATGTATTAAAATAAAAAATATGTAAAACTATTATAAAAAATATAATAATTAATTAACTTTTTCCAGAATTCATGTGACAACTCAATTCCAGAACTAAGGCCAAATTTCAAAATGAAAACACCTACTGTCGTAAATTAAATTGAATGGATAACAAATATACAGTCTTATATATGAAACATATATTTTTTAGAATTCGTAAAGTATGTTAAATAGCTTCAAATAAAATTTAAATGGTCAATAAAAAATTTTTATTCAATATAAAACTGGTAATATTTAACTATTTTCGAGAGGTAGAACATATAATTCTACGTGAAATTCAAATTGTAAATAATATAAAGCAAATCCTGAATTCAAGAACAAACAAAAAATAATTGCAAAATATTTATAATGTTAGTGGGTATGAGTAGTGTTGGCAACCGATAAAAATGTTTCGTCAAATTTATCGATTAATTTTTTTCACACGTCACATTTAAATAAACCTTTTCTATAAAATAATTTGCAGAAAAATTCTAAAAAAGAAGAGCAATAAATTATTATAATGTACATTAATGTTAGGCTAGATTTTTAAATTTTTAATCGATTGCCCCTAGGTATGCCCCTTTTTATGTAATGTATCATATGTGATACATAGATTTTGAAATATGTAACCCTTTAATGTTACAGTTAAAAGTTTTATATATCACATTTGATTTAAAATTTACTTTTTTAAACTGAATTTCTAATTAATTTAATTTTGGTTCTAATAATACAGCCTAACATATAAAACTCTCTGTTTGTCTGTGTTGTCGTTTATTTCAATAAGTAAAATTTGACAATATTAACACACATAAAATTCAAATTCAGAATTTTCCGTAGGAGAAAGTAAGATAAATTTCAATTTCAAAAATATACATTTTACTGGTCAAAAACCCTAATTATCTTTTTTTTGAAAATCAAACGAATACTAGAGTTTAAAAAAATATACTCTGATACAGATTTTAAAATCATGAACATTGTTACAAATTTAAATTTCAAAAAGTTATATCTTCAGGGTCAAAACCTAAAATTACATTTTTTTAAAAAATTAAGTCCTAGAATTTAAAAAACATATACATTTCATACAGTTATCTCCAGATAATACACACAAAACTTTTTATAATTTAAAACGTTTCAAGTTTACTTAAACTTTAAGTTACAGTGTAGTTTTTAAAAAAACTTTTTTCAGGATTGCCAACGAATTCGATGCTTTTTAGCCAACTTTTCATCTTTCTAATATGCCCGTATGTAATACCTCAAAAAAATACATATAAATTTCAAAATTATTTTCCTAAAAACCAGAATTAATGAGGTACAACCCAATTTAAATAAATAAAATGTCCAACCAAACATGGTCAACCCACCAATGACAAAAAACCAAGCCAAAAATAGCATTATCTTAACTTAAAATATCGTAACATTCAGTTCAATTTTTATTTATTAACATTTATTGATAAATATCAATAATTACAATCAGGAAGAGTAAAAATAAGTAACAGATTAATCGATTTAAAAATTTTTCTTGATAAATTCTTAAAATTAAAAAAGAAAATGGTTTTTTCTAATAAAAGAATAAACAGTTAAATTTGAAGGACTAAAACAACGTATGTATCTACAATTTAAAATATAATCAAACCTGACAAACCATATTTATTGAAATGAGTATCGTTATGTCCAAAAATCTAAATTCTAAATTAAATACTCCAGATAATATAGAATAAACAGCTTGACTGTTTTGTACTTCGTACAAACATCACTTAGCTCTGCTGAGAGCTGACATTTTTAATTCTACCAAAAAAATGAAATCTTGCATACCAATAGGATTATTCACTATTACCAATCTTTCAAAGGAATGGTCCCCAAAAGTGTCAATACAATTTTTTATTTTTAAATTCTAGGATCTAAATTATATCAAATTTTTTGTTAATGAAATAAATTCACAAAAAAACGAGTAAGCGGTAAATGGCTTTTGTTAAATATGAAATCTTACATACATTTATATATACTTACTTTTATATCAGTCAGAATGGTTAATTTGTGGTTTTGACCATGAAGATATAAGTTTTTGAAATTGAAATTTACACTGTTGATGATTTTAAAATATGTATCAGAATGTAGATTTAAAAAAAATTATAGGTCTTTTTATTTTTAAAAAAAAGATAATTGGTTTTATTACCTTTAAAAACTTAATTTATGAAATCTAATTCTCAAAAACACCTAATAAAAATTGTTGTTTTTAAAACTCCACAAATCTTACTTTTTAACGTAAATAAGATGAACAAACAAAATTATAATTAAAAAACTGGAACCCTCTTTAAAATTTGATACAAAAAATGTCCTTAAAACCCTCTTTAAAATATATTAAAAAAAATTTTCCTAAAAACAGTTTATAATTTGGTACAAAGTAAAAGTATAAAAAACAATTTGCAACTTAATAATGTACGTAATGTACCAATTAATTTAAAGAAAAACTATACTTACTTCACTAGATTTTACTAAAATGGTTGATGGTAATTCTTCCCTTACAGCAATTTCTCCGAGATACTATATTATAATTATAATATCATAAATTATAGTATTCATTATAAATGTGATATAAATATTAATAAAAATATTAACATAAATTAAATGTTCGTCTCATAACCAGGGCCGTAGAGAAGGGCTATGGGCCTACAATCAAGAAACATATTTTTAATTTTTGAAAAATTTTACATATTTACTGTTTTCATTTTTATGATGACCAATTATTTTTACATAATAGACAATCAATTAAGCAATGCATAGCGGTCCCATTTTTTAAAATTTTTTTATAGGACACTACAATTTCCATATGATCTGGGCCTACTGCTGGCTCTCCACGATCCTTCTCATAACAATCGTTTGTTAATTAAAGACCAGTCCAGAGCCTGACATACATTCAATTGTTAATAATGACTAAAAGTGCAAATTAAAAATATTCAAAATATTCAAAAATTTCGACTAGACATCTCTACATGACATGAAATTTGAACAATAGATTGGATCTATAAAATGACACTATACAAAAATAATGCAACTCACCATAATTCTCATCATGATCATGAATGTCAAAAATTGTAAATATTGAATAAAAAACATTAACCTTTGATAGCAAAAATCCACTCTTATCTTCAGATGCATTTAAACTAGACACTTGAATGAACCTATCAATCCCATATTCTCGGCATAACTTAGCGATATTTCGAGGGATTTCAATATTAGAATGGTCCAAGGAATTATTCCTAATTAAATTATTAAATTTCGATTAATTAGAAACATTACTTTGTGCTTACATCACTTTTAATTAAATTAATGACGATATTACTGTGTTTAATTGTTTTTCGAATTTCTTTTTCAGTCAAATAATCAAATTGCTAATAATAAATAATTGAAAAGAATCATTGCAAAACAATTTAAATTAAATATAAATAAAAAATACACTTAAACGAATCTGTCCCGGCTCTCCGCATACCTTCAATTCTCTAGTAAAATACTCGTCACATCTATAAGGTAATATAAGTTGACAGCCATGTCTACCTATAAAATAATATTACATAACAATATAATCTACTCACATACAGGGCTGTGGAAAGGTTTAGAGTAATATGACCCGGTCTACAATCATGAGAGTCTACTTTTTTCATTTATTAATAGATAATGTTTGAAAATTTCTTAAATATACCAAAATTGCGATAACTGATGCAATTTTTAACGGTTATTAATTTTTAAATAGTTAACGATTGATTACGCTGTGTATAGAGGTCTTATATTTTAAATTTTTTTTTATATGGGTCTACAATTTCCATCTGGTCACGCCTCTTCTGGCTTTACACGGCCCTGCTCACAGACAGTATCGTGTAATCAGCTCGTAGACTCTACGATATATTAGATGAACTAAAAAATGCATTGTATATTTCCCCATTGCAAGGGGAAAATTTTCAAAACGTTAATTAAAAAATTTCATACTAAAACGTTTTTAGGTCCCATTATTAAAGTTTAAAATTTGAAAAAAATTAGATCCACACAATTCTGCATAGATTATATAAAAACTACAATATATTTAATACTGAATTTTAATAATTCATCAATTTATACACACGTTTTAAGGGTCTCGACATTTTAATTAATGATACAGAGGGATTGATATAAAGAATTTAAAACTTTATAAGGCTGAACATTTACACACTAAAATTGATGCGGGTTCAACGTTTACAAGCCATTGATTTATAAATAAAAAAATATTTAAACACATATTTTTTAAGTGCAGGTGGCATCATACTGGTACATACAAAAAAAATAAATAAATAACATTTTACATGCATTGTAAACTATAATGTCGTAGTACATATACAATATACATAAATTTACCTAATCGGTTGACTAAATTAGATCCAACAAATCCTGTTGCTCCAAAAATAGTAACTACTTTACCTGAAAATTTTTCTCGCCCTTCATTTTCAAATGCACTGACATATTTTGATCTTTTTGAAAATGTATTTAGTACATTTGAGCAGGGTTTATATAACAATTTGTTCCATTGTCCAAAATTTGTAACTATAAGAGTAATACATAGAAAATTGATGTTTTGACAAATTAGTTAAAATTTTTATAAACCTTTTCAGGTCACCTAACTCAGTCATTCTCAACGAGTGAACCGAGTGTTATTTGTAACCCCACGATTATTTCCTACCAAATCAGTACTTCTTAATCTTTTTGCAATGCAATGCACAATGTGCATTGCATTGCAAAAACATCATCCTACAATTTCAAAAAAAAATGTGCATTGAACGTCGACACATTTCCAATAAATAAATATAGGTGGAAATCTATATAATTGATTCTTTCTGGTTTTTTTATTGCTACGCAATTTTTGATTCAAAATTGTCATTTTCAAATTTTACTTTTTCATTTTAATCCAATATTTTTCACCGGCAATACGTAGATTTCTGGAGTTAAAATTTTTTTTTATATCAAATGGGATAAGCTCTATCAGAATGATCTTCTTTTTTTAATTGTACGACCGTTAATTATTTCAAATTTTTTGTTTTAATAAAATAGTTTCTAAGTAAAAAAATGACTATTAAAGTGCTTTTTTGACCCAAAAGGCGTCACTTAATCAGATTGAAATTTTTTATGTGTGTTAAATGGATATAACTGTATCATGTCAATTTTTTTTTAAATTCTAGGGTTGTTTTCATTTAAAAAAAAGGTAATCTGAGTTTTTGACCGTAAAAATTACCTTTTTTGAGCTTACCATTTATGATAATGCTGATGAATTTAAAAACCATTCCAGAATGTTGTATAAAATTATAAAACTTTCTTATTTTTTACAAAAAAAGGCAATTTGTGGTTTTGGCAGTGAAAATCTAAAATTTTGAAATTAAAAATTATCCACTTATTGATGAATTTAAAACTTTTCATTAGAATATGTAATTTTTATAAGTCTAGGACAGGTTTGAATTTAACAACAAAGGACTATTGGGGTTTTTAACCTTGAAGGACTCAATTTCTAAAATTGAAATTTGCGATAAAACAACATTCTGGAAAAACTGTTATAAAAATATGGACTTTGTGAAACTCAACTCCCCTTACTTTCTTAAATAAACTAGAACAAATAAACACTTTCATTAAGACATTTTCATTTTACAATTTTACAAGTTGAATTTTTGATACTACCATCCAAATTTTTGAAATCAATATTTGACATGCAGTTTGAAAAAGGCTTTCAATTAATGATAAAACTCTTAAATTAAAATTTAATTAAAACTTTTTGGACCGCGTCTATCCATGATCGTATCATGTTAGCTTTAGAATTAATATAAAAATTAAAAGTCAAACATAAATATAAAATACGTAAATATGCTTGATAATCAATATTATTTATTATCAAAGCGAGTCATTCTAATACAGTGATCCCGATTTGCGTCATTGAACCCTAGGCTACGTGAGATTCAAATAAAATATAATAAAAAATACCATTTCAAACAATAACGAAAAAATCCAATTTTTCCAATATTTTTTTAAAAAAAAAAATTTTACCAAATCTTATGAGAAAAATCGTTAATTTTTTCATAAATGTTATATATTTCATGTTTTATTTGGTTTCCAAAAAATACATATTTTTAAAATTGGGTTCTTTCACTATTTGAATCGGGAACCAGTTTCTAAAATGAAAATTCTGTAAATAGTAAATTTACATCAAATATAGAAAATTCTAGAATTTAGATCTATCAGCAAAAAAAATTACATATTTACAATTTAATTAATATATAATAACCTAAATTACCTTTAATATTACGCCACATTTCAAAACTAATAGAAAATTTTAAATCATGGAAAATAAATAATTTTGAGTAAAGTTTATTTTGTCAATATACAATTTTTTTGCAGATTTAAAATTGTATTACTATCCTATACTTTTAACTATTTAATATGCTTATTAATTTCATATCATGTACTACATACAAACATCACCTAGCTTTGGTGCTAGGACACATTTTTATTCTACCAAAAAAGAATTTTAAAAACAATTGTTATCCCATTTTTTTAATTGATTAGACATAATGTGTGTATATATTAAATGTGATATATATTAAAAAATGTGATAAATTATCTGTACCAATTTAATAAATACTTAAAAATACCAATAATTAACGGAATCAGCACTTTATAAACATATTTCAAGTGAATTTTACCAATATTGCAAAAGATTGTAATAAATATAAAAATGATAATAACAAAGTTGTATTACTTTTATTAATTCCTTGTTGTAGTTTTAATTTAAATTGTAAACAAAATGTTTAAAAATGAGAATTTGAGATTGCAAAATTGCGATGGAATGAATTACATAGAGTTTCACCCATATTTCTTTATTGGAAATGTGTAGACTTCAATGCAGATTTTTTTTAAATTGTAGGATCAATATTTACATTTTCAATTTTTATTTTAATCAAAATATTTTAAAAATATTAGTTGATGATATATTAAAAATTATTTTTCATCGGAAATGCGTAGATTTCTGTAGTTGAAATTTTGAATTTACATAAATTGGAATAAACTCTATCAGAAAAATCTTTTTTTTAATTTTGGGACCAGTAAATTATTCACATTTTTTGTTTTAATAAAATATTTCGGAAAAAAAATATATGAAAACTAAAGTGCTTTTTTGACCATGAAGGCGTCACTTATTCAGATTGAAATTTTTTGTGTGTATTAACAGGATACAACTGTATCACCTGTAATTTTTTAAATTCTAGGTTTGTTTTCATTAAAAAAAGGGTAATTTGTGGTTCTGGACTTTAAGATATATTTTTTTATAAATTTAAATTTATGATAATATTTATGATTTTAAAATCCGTATCAGAGTAGTTATTTTTTTAATTCTTCAGTTAGATTTTCAACGTGAATTTATTTTTTTGGTATAATAAAAGTGTGCCCTCGGCAGAGCTAGGTGCTGTTTGTACGTAGTACAAAACTACCAAGCTAGTAATTATATAAGTAAGGATAATTATAAGTTTTTGGTTAAATACTATTATGCTATAATTCTTAGTGTTTTAATAAAGCATTACAGTGGAGTCGCATCTAATTTTTCACACTAATCCATAGAGTTCTTAATTTCGTTTTTAATTTAAATTATTATCAATATGTTAAAATTAAAAAAGTCTGCTTCGGCAAAGCTAGGTACTGTTTGTATAAAGTACATAAGAGTCAAACTAGTTACTTTCTATGCACTAAGTAATAATTTAAATTTTAAATTTTAAATACACTTCTAATGAAACGATACATAGTCAGAATTCTTGTGACAATCGAAAATTTTCTTACAAATTAGTAGAATAATAAGAATTAAACCGAGAATTAAAAATATATATAATATTTTATGTTTGGGGTTATTGGTTTCATCATTGTACTTGCAAGCTATGTTCGAAGTTGCTTCAACTTTGGAAAAATTTGAAATACAAAACTTTGAATAATAATTAGATGAATAAATTGGTACATAACCGAATGGATCAATTTCCATCAATCTATTATTAAACCAAACAGGTATAGTCAAATTTTCTCAATTTTTACAAAGTCTAGATTGTCGTTTATAAGAATTTTCGCAAATAAAATCAGAAAATGAACACTGAAACGATGGATTGCGTTCAGGAATCAATACATCAGATCCAACGAAACAGTTATTGTCGTCAACATCTTTTTCATAATATTTATATCCATTTTGATAACTAGTATAGTTTATTTATCTGCATTTTGAAATTTTTTTATCGTAGTTGTATTCAATCATTGCCATATTTGAGTAAATTATTAAAATTTTTAAATATTCTCTTTGCTCAATGTAAATGTTTTTATAATTTTTATTAAATGCAAGGGCAAAATTATCATTTTTAAATGTATTCCAATTTCTACCTCCATTGAGAGATAACATTATGTGAGTATTGGTTAAAGTCAATAGAACATAATTTCTAGACGAAGTATGAACTGTTGTGATTTCCGACATACAATTTTCAAATACATGCCATGAAATTCCTCCATTTATTGAATAGTAAATAATTTTAAAAGATTGTATACTAATGAGTTGAATTAATCCAATTTCTTTATAAGAATCTTTACAAATGCTAAAACTTACATTTTTATTATTTATTTTTAGTACACTAGACTCTACACATTTCTAATAAAGAAATATGGGTGAAAATCTATATAATTCATTATTTCGGAATTTTTATCATTGGTACGCAATTTTTCAATCTCAAATTCTCATTTTCAAAACATTTTGTTTAAAATTTAAATTAAAACTACAACAACAATTACTAAAAGTAATACAATTTTAATATTATCATTTTTATATTTATTACAATCTTTGGCAATATTGGTATAATTCATCTGAAATGTTTATAAAGTCTTCATTCCGTTAATTATTGATACATAATTATAGCTTAAATTTTATACTTTAGTTTTAAATTCCATATCTCAATAACTTTTTCTAAATCCCAAAAATGGCTAGTTATAGGGAGAATACTGTACATTAATTAATAATAATAATAATAATATTAATAATAACTACGTAGTTATTATTTATTTAGGATCACATGTATCAACTACTACATATTTTCTGTAGTACTGCAAAATAAAAATATAAATTTACCCGCAAAACCAACAAATATCTTTTTCTGAATAAAAACGCATTTACAACCCATGAATTGTATTTATCAAGGTATTTACATTTATTGTTTTCAAATATTATATTATCATATCTATTTAATTTAGTTAATGCTAATAATTTTTGATTTGTGATGATTAAATTTTGGTAACAATGATGATTTTGATATCTGGAAATTTCTTGAACTTTAAATGTTTCAATGTTTATCAATAATATTACAAAATCCGACATGGAATAATAACTCGACGGATCGTAATTACACTTTAAGATGGCAGTAGTATGGAATGGAAGAATCAATTTCTTAATCTGATTACCAATTATGCAAATTTGATTATACTAATAAGCTACCAACAAGTTTTTTTTGTAATTAGATAAAATTTGAGATTGCGATATAAATTGTAATTTTGTCGAAATTATACGTAACTGACCTTGAGGCAATTTATATACGATTTTTCGATCATTATAAGAAACCATAATTTCAAGCATTTTGAAACCGGTGATAATTTTGTAATATTTCCATTTATTAATAAGATTAAATTTTAAATCTTTAAACACGTACAATTCTATAAAGTCGGTATAAACACGAGCATATAAATTAGCATAGTTCCAAACCGAATTAGGTTTTTTAGATTCTTTTACTTCGATAACTTTTAAATCATCACTACACCTTTCGGATATGAAAAGTATCAATATGTAGAGGAAAAATATGTATTTTATTAATAATGAAAAAATTATTCTACTTATTTACATAAGATAATTACTAACGAATTCTTGGTAAAATTTATGACATATTTATGAAATAAACTTTAGGAATAATTACTACAACTGACAAGTAAGTAAATAAATAAAATATTTCTAAAATATTAAACTCAAATTCAGATTATCAATGGATGTCAATTTAATTTTACTCAGTATTACTTACTTTTACACAGATTGTAATAAAATTGTCAACAATTCCACTTACTTTTACACTAATAATTAAAACTGGTTAAAATAATGATATTTTCTAATTTTTTATCATTTATTGGGTAATCAGTGATTACTACCCAGTATTTACTTACACTTATAGAATTGAAAACTCATTGTGATTTTTGATTGTTTCATATGATCAATTGCAACATATCTTATTATTAAGGTAAAAATTTCCAATAGGTTGGTTTATTCTTCCCTCCAGATCGATTTGTTTTTAGCTAGTAATAACTAGTAATAAAAGCTTCTTTTAAACCTCTATAAATAGATGAAAAACTATTTGAATGAATTGAATTTAAAAGGTTGAAATATTTTATTTTATCTAACAAAATGATTAAAACATGGCTCTAAAATTGTCTCAAACTCAAATTGAAGATTTTAAGGTTTCAAATGACTCAGACTCCCATTCAAATGACAATACATACTTACGAAGCTCTATGTATTTCTAAACAGTTGCAACAATGGTACATTGAAAATTATCCGAATGGAATTAATAATATACTTAAAGTGATAAATGATATAATATCGGAAAAATTGTCGAGACAAGCTAAAATAACTGATTATTTTTCTACATTAAAAAAAATTTAAAACATTGAATATAAATTTAATTAAAATTGTACTTTTTATTACTATTTTACTTGGTATTTTAATGAATATTCTGTTGTATTAATCAGGGATTGGAAATAATTGATTGCAATCAATTATTTTGTATAAACCAATTAATTGTTTTTCATATAACTGAAAAAATATAAATTAAATCCTTTTATTGAGGAATGGTTGAATGAAAAAATTAATTAATGAACAGAAAATGATATATTTAACCTACTAGCTTGACTTTAATGTACTTTGAACAAACATTATCCTAGTATTCATTATAACTACATGACAGTTTTTTAAAAATGATTATGATATTGTTATCAATCTTCAATTAATTGAAATTTTTTATTTTTCATGAAGCAATTAATTGGTAAATATTTTTTCATTTTTCAATAATTTTTACCAATTAATTGCAATTAAATTAGTTGCAATCAATTAATTCCAATACCTGGTGTTAATATACTATTTTCAAAAATATTTTGATTTGATCAAACTTTGTTATGATGCTTTAAGTGGAAAAATCAGAATTTTAAGGATAATAAAAAGTTCACTATAAACTCTATAAAGAACATCGTTATTTTTTCTATGTTAGTGTTCAATATATACAGGTCTTACTGTATCTAAATTTGAAATGTTTCTATACGTGTAAAAAATGGAGCTATCTAAATTTTATTTTTGTGAATGCGTACAAAATAAGCGGCGGTACAAACATTGTATATGAACTAATTATTTGTATAGAATGTTACCTGACATTTGACATTTTGATCTTATTATAAGACTTAAATAACAAAAAACTTAAAATTCAGAAATTTCAAATGTCATTGATTTGTAAAGTGAACTTAAATTTGGCTTAGAATTAGCAATAAAATATATTTATTGTTGACACAAAGTAAACATTGATAATAAAATTAATTTTTACGCATATTACATGTTATTGTATAAGCCAGTGGTTTCCAACCGGGGGGTCGTGAG
Source organism: Intoshia linei (assembly GCA_001642005.1). Lineage (NCBI taxonomy): Eukaryota > Metazoa > Orthonectida > Rhopaluridae > Intoshia > Intoshia linei. The sequence goes on along the minus strand of LWCA01000276.1, from coordinate 2,247 downwards.
AATTTGAACACAGTATAAAATATAAATAAAAGTGAATATGGTTTTTTAATATTTTCATTTATGTTAATTGATAAGATTTTTGGAGTATATAGAAAATTTTTTATGTTTATAAGGGGGGCGAACACACAAAGGTTAAAAACCACTAGTATATGCAGTAATTTGTTCATAATTTATATTGGTAGCGTCTTATTTTGGTTTGTATACAAACCAATGTAAATGTATGTGTAGTTTTTGGCATCTATATATGCAATTGTCTCGTAACGGTTAAAATAACTATTATCACTCATTATAGTATGGACTCCCTACTATTTTTGACCATTATTAAATCTTTAGTGCATTAAGTAATTTAGAAATTTTTTAAGCGGGCAAGTGGAATTTTAAGATTAAGAACCACTACAATATAACATTTATTTATTATTAAAAAAATTATAAAACAAATTATAAATCATATATCCATCACAAGGATTAACTGGTAAGACGTTGACCATTGCAAGAAATATAGAAATCGAGGTCAATAATCTAAACATAAAGTTAAATATATACAAGTTTAAAATAAATTAATTTATTGCAACATAGACACACAACTAACATTTTGTAGTACATTATGACTTATGTATCATTTTTGTACTTATGTGTTTTGAGGTGATGCATGTTTTCATCTAGGTCAGAGTTTCTTAATTAGAAAATCCATACATGACAGATGCATACATTCTTATACAACTTTGAATTTAATTTGTCATTAAAATTGCATTTTCCAAAAAGTATAAAATCATGTCGAATACTCAAATAAGCTGTTTTCAATTATTTCTCAAAAATATCAAATAAAAGAAAATTTTCATTTTTTGTACAAATCAACCATGATAAAAATTGATGCTATTGAAATAGACAATTTTCATTATCCAAATGTTTAAATTAAATGTAAATTAATATTACAATAAAAAATTGTGAATTTCAACAAATAAATCAATAGCAATGTTAGGCATTTTTGTCTCCGGGATCAAAATAACTAAACAAAAAATATAATATAATGAATCTACATAAACCCAAATTTTTAAATAAAATATCCGCTTTCAGTGGTTTCTTAATGTTTTGTTAAAAATGATTTTTTCTTAGGGTTTGATAATAACCCATTTTTCATTTTATGGTTGATAAAAGTAGATTATAGAAATAAGTTCAGCGAAATGAATCAATGAACTACACACAATTATTATTAATCACATCAACTAAACACCCAAGTTAACATTGACATACATCAGTGATTCCCAGAATTTGTTTTATAAAATGTTAGGACATGGTTCATTTTTAAAACAAAGGGTAATTTAGGGTTTTGACCATGAAGCTACGCGTTTCTGAGGCTGAGATTAACGACAATGTTTATGCTTTTAAATGCGTCCCAGAATATATGTTTTATTACATTTTTGGGTTGATTTTTTTAAACAAAAGGGAAAATTGAGGTTTTGACCCTGAAGAACTCAAATTCTGCAACTTTAAATAGATAAAAACTCGCTCTGGGAAAAACTGTATTAGAAATTTTGTTTTTTAAATCCTATGACTGTTAATTTTTTCAATAAATTAATACACACACCCAGATATTTATTTTTATAAAAGTAAAGAATGATTAGTTTGTCATTGATATTTGATGACAGAGTTTCTCATGAATATAAATTTATTTTTTCAACTAAATGGCTGTTATGTACTACGTACAAACAGCATCTAACTCTGCCGAGGGCACACTTTTATTCTACCGAATAAATTCACGTTGAAAATCTAACTTAAAAATCCTACTATTCACTATTATCAACCCTTTAAAGGAGTGATTCCAAAATTTGTTTCACGTGGAACCGTCATATCACATTACCTTTTACTTTAAAGTGAATTATTCCTACTTAATTTTGTTGACATTTGTGTAAAGATTTTTAAAAACAATTGTTATTCCATTTTTGAATGTATTAAACCAGTGTTTTGCAACCTTTTTGTGTTTGCGACCCAAAAATTTTCTCTCCAATAATATACTCTAAACATGATATCAATTCACATAAATAAAATTATTAAAAAAACATATTCAGTTTTATTTAATTTGATACTGGGCTCACTGAGCACTGTTCAGTACAATGTATTATTTAATAACTACATTTATTTTCTTCATGTGAAATTTGGGGTTCCTACAATTATTGATATCCTGGGTAGTGTATGCCAGCCATTCTCAACGGGGTCCATGAAAATTATATACATTTATTACATATTATA
>LWCA01000410.1:0-28710 GCA_001642005.1 Intoshia linei | reverse complement strand
CAAAACGAGTAAGCCATTTACTATCGGTGAAGAATTTGCTTTACCATTAGCGATTAGAATAAATGAGATTATTTTGGGACAAAGTTACGCTAACGAATTAAAAAAAATCGATTAAATTAAACTCAATGGTCGCTTCATCCGCATCAAGCGAGAGGAATTTTTCGCAGTTCGGATTTGTACATAGTAAATTAAGAAATCGACTAGAAAATGACAAAGTCCAGAAATTAGTGTTCATAAAGACCAATTTTGCAACACTCAACCCAGAATTATATGAATACCAAAAAAAACATGTTATTGTACATGATAATGAACAGGGTGATGGTGTTTTTGAGGGTAAAGATTTTTTTAATGGTGATTATGATTATGAAGGTTTAAAAGATATTGATGAAGGTAAAATTAAATATTTATAATTATATTAATGTATTTTAAAGGTTGAGAAACACTGCATTAAAGTATCTAGAAAGCATACATTAGTGCAAAAATGAAATGTGTAATAAATACAATGCAATTCTACATAACTTAATTTAAATTTTATAACAGGTTTCATTTTAAAATAACGAATGTTCCTCAAAGGGTTAAGATTAAAAATAAATTACCTTCATTATCTAAATAATTTGAAATCATTTTGTAATTAGAATTGTACAATTTTATTATTACGAATACAATACATATGGTTACATTTAACAATTTAATGGTATATTTATTTTTTGATGACTATTGATAAAACTCTTTGTTTGTCTGTCTGTTATCGTTTATTTCAATAACTAAGACTCCTAGAATTTTGACAAACACAAATCCCAGTCAGTTTTTTCTGGAAGAGAAAGTGCGATAATTTTCAATTTCAAAAACTGACAGCTTCCCGGTTTAAAACATCAATTATCCTTTTTTTAAAAATCAAACGAGTCGTAGAATGTAAAAAAATACATACTGATACAGATATTATAATCATTAAGATTATCAATGATAATGATAATTTATCATTAATTTCAATTTTAAGAAGTTATATCTCTATAACCAAAAGCACCAATTATCCTTTTATTTCCATATGAAAATTTCCTAGAAATATCCTAGAATTTTAAAAAATAGACATTGTCATATTTTTTTTTAAATTATAAGCATTATTATAGATCACAACATCACAAAAAAGTGTATTTTCACGATAAACACCCCATATTACTCTTTTTTAAAAAATGAAAATAGTTCAGAGTACAATTCAATGTACTAGGGCCATTTTTTTAATCCATTAAATAAAAAATATAATCTAAAAATAAAATTTATGTAACCTACATGTATATATTTTTTCTTAAATTTCAATTTGGCAAATGTAAACTTCTATGTCGCAATATATTTTATTTGGTGACAAATTTATACAGAATTTACTGTTTTAAGAATATATTAAAATTCGAATAATTGCTGTTAAAATTTAGCCTAATTTTAAATTTATCTTAACAAAAAATGGCACTATTGAAATTTTATCAAATTTTAATTATCTAATTGATATGCATAACATTGATATCATAATGCTTCTATTTCCATGCTGATTAACGTATAAAAAATTAACTTTTAAACGCCCTAATTATAATCCATTAATTGGAAAATTTTTAATTTAATAAATCCTGATATGCTAAATAAGTCTGTTTTAAAGCTATTGTTATCAACTATTGTAAAGGTACTAGCTTGGCAGTTTTGTACTACGTACAAACCATACCTAGCTCTGCCGAAAACTTTTAATAACCAGATCCACTCATATGCAAGGGTCTCCGTAACCATGTCTAAAACGCCTATCGGCTTCCCTACTTCCATTCTTAACGAGGGGATTCATTTCTAGTAGATTTTTCCTATCGATGTGGGCTTTTTTTTTTATACCAAAAAAATAAATTCACGTTGAAAATCTAAATTAAAAATTATACTATTAACTATTATCAATCCTTTGTTTTGTTAACATTTGCGTAAAGAATTTAAAAACTATTGTTATCCCATTTTTTTAATTTATTAAATATAATATGTGTATAATATTCAAAATAAAGTAAAAACAATAATTTATTAGACAGAATGAGTTGTATAATCTTAACAATAAAGTAAAAACACTCATTAAAAATTTTGTCAAAATAGCATAAATTCCAGAAAAAATAAAATTATAAAAACATATTTTGTCATTTTCAATGTGATGACATATATTCAGTATCAATTTAATAAATACTTAAAAATACCAATTGTGTATACATAATTAACTGAATCTTCACTTTATAAATATTTCAGTCGAATTTTACCATTATTGCAAAGGATTGTAATATAAAAATGATTGATGTTAAAAATTTGTCCATACTTTTTGCCTTTTTTCTTGTGAATGTTACTTTTCTTATTACCATTTTATGTTAAATTTGTAACAATTATCAATTAAAAAAATAACGTTTCAGTTAATATAAATTTAATTTTATAAATTCGTTGCTGTAGTGTTAAAATTTGAAGATTATAAAAATATGTTTGGATAATGAAAATTAAAAATTGCGAAGGAATGAATTATATAGATTTTCATTCATATGTCTTCATTGGAAATGTGTAGACGTAAAATACTACTTTATTTTTAAAATTGTAGGATCAATTTGCATTTTCATTTTTATTTTAATTCGAAATATTTGAAAAATATTGGTTGATAATATATTAAAAATTATTTGTGACCATGAATGCGTAGATTTCTGGGGTTGAAATTTTGTATTTATATTAACTGGAATAAGCTGTATCAGAATAATGCTTTTTTAAATTTTCGGACCGTTAATTATTTCATATTTTTTGTTTTAATAAAATATTTCGAAAAAAAAATATATGAATACTAAAATGCTTTTTTGACCATGAAGTCGTCACTTATTCGGATTGAAATTTTTTATGTGTGTTAACATGATACAAATCTACCATCTGTAAATTTTTTGAGATTCTAGGGCTGTTTTAAAAAAAAGGAAGGGAATTTGGGGTTTTGGCCATGAAGATATAATTTTTTTTAAATTCTTTAACTCGTTTGATTTTCAAAAAGAGGACAACTGGGGTTTTTGACCCGTAAGATGTGAAATTGGGAGGTTGAAATTTATCTTATTATATGTCCCGAAAAAAACTATACTTTTTTTAAATTCTCCAACTCGTTTGATTTCAAAAAGAAGGACAATTGATATATTTTTTTAAATTCTCCAACTCGTTTGCTCTTCAAAAAGAGAGACAACAGGGTTTGACCTGTAAGATGTAAAATTGGAGGATTGAAATTTATCTTATTATACGTCCCAGAAAAAACTGTAATTGAAATGTGGTCTTTAAAAAATTCTAAGAGCGCTAGTTATTTCAATAAAGTAGGACACACAGACACATAAACAAAAATTGCGTCGCATATTATATAAGTTAGGATTAAAGTGTTGAATACATGTAGTTATTGTTTAAGATAATATTTTGTTTATTAGTTTTAAGTCACTGATGATCGAACAATAGATTATTTTTCAAGCAGCTGTCACTGATTAATAAATACAATATTTACAATTACATGTATGATATAAAAGATTGGCTGGTATGTTATTCACACAAACGGTAGCTAGCTCTGCCGAAGGTGGATATTTCTACACATTATCTACCAGCTTTACAACTGGATGTAGATCAATGGCTAAATTGTAGTTTTGACCATGAAGATGCAAATTTCAGTAATTTTGAAATAGCATTAGTCTTGAAAAATTGTATTATAATTTGTGTTTTTTAAAATTAAGAACCTTTAATTTTAAAAAAAAAATGGGGCAATTTGGATTTTTTACTTTCTGCCCCGTAAAAAAGGTTTTATAATTAGACTTTCTGAAATTTCTGGGAGTTTTCTAAATAAATGGCTACACATATTTAAAAATTTTTACTTTATATAGTTAAGGATATTTGTCTATATTTTTTGCTGGTTCTAGTGATTAATTTTTATATAAGACAAATTTTATTCATTTAAATCTACCACCCATAGTTATAGGTGTAAATTGGTTTTATGGTAATTTCATTTTAAAATATATCGAAAATCAATGCTTATAATGTTTTAAAACCTGTAACAAATCTTGACAATGTGAAAGGAATCAATATACGATATACAACAAGATAACAATTTAATATATAACAATAAAATGAATTGATGTACAGTATAGAAACTAGTAAAATTAAACATCAAGAGCGTTAGGTAAATCATTATTTGCGTAAAGTGGGTCTAATGGGAGGATATCTTTTTTTGATTTGAAATTTGCCTCATTTTTGGTGAAATTTAATAAATTTTTTGTTAAATGCGAAATTTCACCGAGTTGTTCACATATAGGTTCCTGTACAGTAATGTCTCTACCTCCAGAGATCTCTTCTTTGTCGGGAAATGGCGGTTGAACGATTGCTGGAATTTGGACTGGAGTATTAATGAAAATTTCGGGAAATTTGTTTTTAATTGGCTGTGAATTTTCTTGCGAGTATGTAGAACAAAACGAACTATTTTGTACAGACGTATTGGTATTGATAGTACAGGGACATGTCAATTCTTTATGTTTAAATTGAATATCATAAAAATTATTTCCGTTTTCATTGGTAGATTTGATTACTGTTGGTATCCCGACACTGTTAAATTCATCTACATGGACAGAATTGTGCATTGATGGAGAGAGGTGCCGTTTAATATGAGTTTTGCACTTATCTCTTCTATAAAAACTTTTTTCGCAAAATTTGCACGCGAATCGACGTAATCCAGTGTGAATTGGTCGATGTCTAAGTAAACTGCTCTTTGTAGTAAAACTCTTGGAGCAACTATGGCATATATAAGATTCGTGGTTTTCTACAGAATGCTTGAAATAGGAGCTAACATCGTCAATTACAACTTTACATGTGGTGCAACAGATTTTTGAACTGATTCCACTACCCTCTCCCAAATACTCTCCAATGTCTTCTTGATTCAGTTGATCGTCTGTCATTCTTCGGCGTTTAGCTTTTGTTTTGGTATAAATTTGCTTATATCTGGGTGAATGGGTAACTGCGTTAAAATTTTGTAATGCTTTAGGCTCCATTTTTGGGTAAATTCTGCCATTGCTAGATGGAGTCTTTATTATCTCAAAATGAGAGTATTTCGGAGTAAATTGATTTTTCGTCAATTCATTATCTTTGATCACATTGGTAGGTATGTAAAAGGAGTTTAAAAATTTAACCGGTAAACTACCTTTCCGTCGATTATTTGATTTGTCTTTTACACCATTCATGTGACCAGTATATTGGGAAATGTAATGTTTAGTATCTTGCTTGTCTAAAATATCATTATAATTTCAATAAAATATTAAAAATTTACCTAATGTATCATTGAATTTTACGAAAAGTTCCGTATTTCTATCCACAACAAAGGAAATGACTCCAATCAATTCAATTTTTTTACTTTGCGGTAAATAATCTTTGAATATATTTAAAATAGCACATCTCAAATCATCAAGTGCCCGTGTGTTCATCTATAAAATTATTTAGATGAATATATAAATTATAATAAACCATAAATTGAGAAAAATCAAATCTACAACCGTAAAGTAAAATTAAAATGAAAGTTGTAAAACGATAGCGTGCAAACAATTGGGTTGTTATACACATAAGTCCTCAGTTATTAGCGGAAAAAATACCAGCTTGCACTGAGAATACAATACTTACTTGTACTGCTCGAATGATGTGCATTGATACCATTAAATACAGTATTGTTATGACTTCCTTAATTAATTATTTATGATAATTACGAAAATACTAATATTAGTCTTGATTGTTTACCAGTATACCAACTGATGATACCAGACCAGTTAAATCCACTGACTAATATGAGTATATAATAATATACTATGATCACTCTCTCAATCGTCCATTGTGTTTACTGACCAATTTAAATACATTGTGCACTATGATTAATTTCCTAAACTCATCTGCCTGTATTTGTGGAGCATGGACTAATTAATTAAATTGATTATAATTATTCATCCACTGGAAATTTCAATCGATATGCACCTAACCATTTTCAAAATATCTTGATAGAATGTCATGTTAAAATTAAATGTTTAGTTTAAAATTTAGAAAAATTCAAAAATATTATGCGTTAAAATGATAAATATATAATATATAATAATGTCTAATATTACCTATTAAATTGCTAAAATGATTAAGAATACGACTCATTAAATAAAACTTAGATTTTCAGTTTCAGTTTCTTAAATTTCGTTGATAATTTTATGTAGAATTGAAAATAAATGTTTTCACATCAAATTCCAAATTACCTGGTACTAAATAATAACAGATGGCGCATATTGCTTATCAACCAGATACTATGATACCATATTACCTGTTTGTAAAAAACGAATTTGGCGCAATTTAAATTTTACCAAAAATAACTAAAATGTAGAAAATTTAAAAAATTAGATAAATGGTAGTTCATAAATGCATAAGGCATAATTATAATCAACAAGATAACAATTACCTCAAATATTAACTATATATGGGGTAAAATTTCTAAAATGTAAAACCTTTTCAATTTTGTTTTAGACAAACATTAGATACCATTCCACTGCTATGAAATTGATAATTTAAAAACAGTACCAACAACAATTTTGGCGAATATATTATTTCTGTTATTTACCAGCTTGCAGTGTTTACTACCAATATCTTGACTTGTGTGTCTAGAAAACTAATTTTCACAAAGCAATAAAACATTTGCTTTTAGTGCCTGTACCAAATTATTTTCTATTGAAACTAATACTTGATTAGCAGATGTAATGAAACTCGAGTTTCCCCAAAACAATTTATAATGAAACAATTGGGTTAATAAAATTATAACCGGGCAAAATTACCTCAAAATTGCGTCTTGAAAAATGTTTTATAATCAATTCTGAAACAAGTATTGTTTACTATAAACTGGTAATTTCAATGCTAGTGGTACAATGTGTTTATCAGATCATAGTATCACAGAGCACATGTGGCAGTGTATCCAATTATGCTTGCCCGTATCTATGGATCAAAATTATTGATTTCCTGGAAATTGAAAAAACTTGTCAATATTTAAATATTAAGAAATTTAGTATTTAATAAAATAGATTTTTAATTATCATATCATTTAATTTATCATTTTAATTATTTAAAATTTTTTGTTTTATTATAATAATTATGATAGTTTTTGAAATTTTGCAAAATTGAGTCATTTTATCTTTTTAAAATATCAATGATTATACATTTACATTTAAAAGATTTGGTTTCGTGTATTATTTGAAAGAGTTGTATAATTTAAAAAATATTTTCAATACATTGTACAAATTGTAGTACATTTATTGCAAAATTTAATATTTACATTTGTTATTTCTTTTTCGGAGGTTTAGATTTTTTGGATTTGTATTCATTAGATCGGTATTTTCTATACAAGAATATTATCATTTTTAACATGTAAATAAGATTACCCATTAATTTTTGGTTCTTTATAATTAATATTATTCCCGTGACGTAAAGATCTTGGATTTAATCTAAAAATACGATATAACATTCCATAAATCATTTGGGAGAGATAAATATAGATTATTATATTGATAAACGAAATTTGCATACATTTAATTTATACTACATTTAATTCAATATTACATTTTTCACAAAAATATAGCAAAATATTTTAGCAGACATTAGGCTCAGGAGAATCGGGAAATTATTTTTACAAATTTTAGGATATATTGAAAATCTAATTACGTATTTTTATATTGTCATGATTCATGTATCTAATTTTTTCGAAACCATTCAAAAAGTAGTGGGTTTGGTCTCGTGGGCAATTGTGTACAATTCAAGGATAACTTTTTAACCATTTCAACAATTTTGGAAGAAGTGGTTTTAATTGATTTAAAATGGTGTATAATCTGTTACTGACCACCAGATCAGAGCCGAACCCTTCATATATGATACCTTTTTTGGAGGGGTATGGGCTCGATAAATTTTTATAAAATGGCATCATTTTTCCAAATTGAGCATTACAAAAATTATATTCTTGATTATAATAACTATTATCAATTTATTGTGTACGCTAAATTTAAAATGTCAAGTCAAAAATCTTGGATAGGTGGCTATGGGCCAAATGACACTACGCATCGTTTGCAAACATTTTGGGGTTATTTTTAATTTTTGGTCACCAAGCTTGGTAGGTGACTACACGAGATATTGAATTTATATTTTATCGAAACAATTTGAAAATTTTGGGATCAGTTATTAGTTCTGCCGAAAATATTAAACAAATTATTATTACGCTATAACTGAAATAATAAGAAATCAAATTATTCACAACCCTTATTTTAAAATTTAAAAAATTCAATCATAATCATCTCTAGAGAATATTATTTTACGCGTTATCTTAATCTTATAAACTTTTTGTCACTCACACTCACAATCAATTTCATATAATCGATTTTGTATATTTCTTTGAAAATATTAATGTTTTCATTAATTTCATTTTATATTGAGGTATTGAGGTGAATAATGCAGTTAATTTTCCATTATTTATTTACAATTTGTGTAAAAATTTTTCGATTTTCTTAAAAAAGATAAAATGGAACATAGTTATTCTTTTTGAAGCATTCAACGTCTTTCAAAACTATTTTTCATTCAAAAAATTGAATATCGAAGGGTGGATAATTATAATTGATCCATTTAAATTTAATATGAGTTGGATTCCTGATGAGTTATTTAAGGAAACTTTAATTTATTAAAAGAATATCAATGTATTCAAATTACATTTTAATATTTTGAAAATTTACTTGGGCCCGTATAATATATAGGGATATACATATAACAGTAATATTAGTAGGCTACTAGTCACTTCTATAATGCCCTTGATGCATAATATTTAAGAATATAGTTTTTTAATGCTAACTTTAGAAAAATAAGGCCCTATTTTATGTATAAAAACTATTTCCTACGAATAATCCAAGGTTTTTAAAAATTAACATAACAAATTGTAGCATAAGAGTATGATTTTTATTTATCATCTTTTTTAACCTTGATTTTTTTAGAAAAATGTCAACCCCCTAATAAACAAAGATTTTTTGCAAATACAAATACAAATTTATAATTTTGTTTCAATTTCACGATAATTATGTTAAAAATACTTTTTTGAGTCGGTATTGGTGTCAGATTGGATATTATTATTATTCTTCTGTATTGTTTTACAATTATCAATTTTTTTTACATTATTCACACAATCCACCTTTTTAATCTTTTCCACTGATTCCGAAATATTATTTTTTAGCTTCAAAATGGAGGTATTATCTTTTTCAGATTGACTAAATTAATATATTCATTAATTAAAATAAATTCTACTAAAATTTGAAGACAGAATCTACCTATGCTTATATTTGTTAAGTTGGTAGTATTCATAATTTAAAATATATATTTAACTTGTACAAGAAAAAAGTTTCTGGTAACGCGATATATTTTGATTTTTTGAAAAACATTTTTTTAGATACACTAAGATGTACTACAGTCTTCTGCATTTTATAAAAATACAAAATAATTTTATATAATAATTTTTTTACAAAATTTTTATGAAATCAGCAGATTATATTAGAGTAGATAACCTGTTGTGCGCCTCTGGTAAAATCACAAATCCTTACTTATATAATATGCTACGCAATATTTGTTTGTGTGTCTTTGTGTTTGTGTTGCTGTTTATTCCAATAACTACCAGTTTTAGAATTTTATAAAGTCCACATTTCAATTACAGTTTTTCCAGGGTGTTAGCAAAATAAATTTCAACCTCCCAAACTCACATCTTACGGGTCAAAAAGCCCGTTTTCGATTTTAAAAGGAATTTTGCTTTAAATACGAAACAACTAGGCTAACCCTGATTTTTCAATAAATTTTTTTACTACATGAACATGTAGATGACATAACTTACATTTTAAGGATCACTGATATATACAATGTATATGTATAATATTGGTATACATTTTATACCTTTATACATGTATCAAGGTAGTATATATTTATTATCAATAAATTACCAATATGGTTGGTCTAGTTTTGATTCTATTTTCATCAATGTACTACGGCGGCGTTTCTTTTTTTTCCTATTATAATATATTATATATTACACATAATGTACATATAATTGTACCGTGTACAATGTACACGTTATATACGTTATATTGTGTACTCTTTTTATATTAATACATTCATAATTGTCAATTCTTAATTGATAAAATTACAGAATACATCAGTGATTCCCAACGTGGAGCGCACGCCCCACCGGTGGGGCTTGTGAAAATTTGGTTGTGCTTTAAAAATTTTAGAAAACAAAATAATTGATTAGTTATCAATGATTTCTAGTATGTAATAATAGTAATTCTAGTAGTGATATCCTAGTTACCGTAATAATATCATATTATTATTTTATACAAAGGATTATTGCATATTTTAAATCATTAAGTGAACTATTTTGGGTAACTAATATTTTTTAAATACATAATTAAAAATGATGAATCTAATAAAACTATAAAAATTTTAATTATGAAATTATCTTTAAAAAAAAGGCAAAATTTACCCTAATCATGTTTTTTAAAGAATTTCGGGGATATTTTTTTACAGTATAATCTACACGAGAAGATGCAAATACAATCCCATGACACAGAATTATTCATCATCCAGATTTTTTTTAAATTAAGTTTTAATAATTAAAAAATATACAAAATTTGAAATTCACCATAAAGAATAATCATAACGCATGTATACATTTTTTTAACTTTAATACGAAATGGTTCACATTTGATAAATTAAGATTTTTTTGAATTTATAGACGTAAGTCACAAATTAGACAATAATTATTTGATTTTATACAATAATGGTCATTCATTTATAAGTGAATCAAATTTATATATTAGTTTAGTTATATATGTAACTACATAAATGACTGTTATTAATATTAATATTTAAATATTAATTAATCCTTTAACTACGAGATACATTTTTAAAATTTTTTCAGGAATGTAAAAAATAAAATTCATATTNAAGTTTTAATTATGAACTTATTTTTAAAAAAAAGGGCAAAATTTAACATGTCAATTACACATTTATACATTTTTTGAACTTTAACACAAAATGATTCACATTTGATAAAGTAAGATTTTTTTCATTTTATACAATAATGGTCATTCATTTAAAAGTGAATCAACTTTATATATTAGTTTAGATATATGTAACTACATACATCAGCAATTTTCAACGGGGTGCCTGACAATACCTGAAAAACATGTTCCATTTTTTCACCAGTTTTTCCAGTTTATCACCTAGCAAAAATAGAATACTCTATGTCTTTTGACCATCATTCGTTTCACCCAAATGTAATGATTCATTAAAAATTGTCATTACTATTAATTTTTTTGGGGGTCCACAGCGAAAAAGGGTTGAGAATGTCTGACATACATGACATTTATTAATATTAATATTTAAATATTAATTAATCCTTTAACTACGAGATACATTTTTAAAATTTTTTCAGGAATGTAAAAAATAAAATTCATATTTGCATATTATTTTATTTTTAAGCAGAAATTTTTTTCAGCGTTTAGTGTTATTTTTCAAATGTTAGATTAAAATTAAAAATGAAAAGTATATTAATCCTACAATTTCAACAAAACAATGTGAATTGAACGGTCTACGCATACTTTTTTTTATTTTTAAAAAGTTTAAAGTTTAAAATCACTCCTTAAAAGATTGATAATAGTGAATATAGCATTTTTAAGTTAGATTTTATTATTGAATTTATTTGGTTGGGTAGAATTAAAAAAGTCAGCCCTCAGCAGAGGTAGGTGTTGTTTGTATGTAGTACATAAAATTCAACCTAGTTTTATATAAAATTTGTCATTTATGATACCGTAATATCTAGAAATTGTTAAGACGTAAAATAAAAAATTTTACAAAAACTATAATTTAGTGTTCAAAATAATTCAGTCATCCCTAGATATATTTTTTATGCAGCCTCCATTATATGAACTATTTTTACGCTTTTCGTTTATTGAGTCTCTTGTTTTTTATTTTGTGCAAATTAAGTTGAAAAAAAATAAACTTAAAAATGTGACGATAAATTATGTATTATAATCATACTTGATGATTAATACATTGCAATATTTTGATAATACATATAATGGATAGTATTGAGAGCCTAGAACGGGTACGAGTAAGCCTGTGATCCTTGTACATTTTACGAACTAATTAGAACTAGAAAATAACACCCGTTTAGGGCTCTAATAGTATTATAAAAAATACAAAATATTTCTATATTACATATTATATATTACGTATTTTTAAAACTTATTGGAGAATTTAGTCGCATAATAAAAACATCATCAATTATTGGAGATTTATCACCGTTTGAATCTATTAGTTTCGACGGTAAAATGATTCTTTGAGGTGATTCTTCTTTAATCAGTTGACAAATATTGTTTTCAGATTTTACATATACATTGTCAATTGTTTTGGGTAGTTCACCAATAGATAATAGATCCATATCACAAAATGAATTGGTAAAGCTACTAAATCTTGATTCCTAATAATTAATAAGTACTATACAAACAACTTGGTAACTTTAATAAGTACACAACAAGCTATAAAAAATATAGGATAGTACAGTGGTTCCAAAATGGGGGCTTGGCCCCACCAGGCGCCTACAGAGTCTTCGGGGGGCCGCAAATTTAAGACAATTTTTAAAATTAAATTAGAATTGTTAACATTAATTTGATTTAGCATTTGATATTTTATTAATATATTCTTGAAATTCGGATTAATTTAGGATTATAATAAAGTTAAGATAACATGTAAATAATATTAACCCTTACGAGATTTGATTTATGGTTTAATAAAAGTTTGCACTAATTTATCCTTTCTAAAAATATTTGTATACTGTGAGGGGGGCCGTCAATATATTTTTTTGGGAACCACTGGGATAGTATACAATATGACATATTGTTTCATCATATTGACATCACAATATACATTGTATTGATCAATGGCCACAGCGTAACATCAAATTTAATAAGAGTAATGAAAAACAGTTCTGAATTTATAAAACTCAGTACGCTCTCGGCTCGACCCAGTCTAAAATGGTTAAAAAATGATAAATGGTTTTCCATGCAAATCATTATCGATATCGGTTACATTAGGTATTTTATGCTTTTTACTTGAAATTTTAGTGAAACATTCATTAACCGATATTAATTTTATAAAGTTTCATTTGATTAAACGTTAATTTAATGCATCACATTCATGTCTCTCAAAATAAAAGAATGTAATCTATAAATATCAAAATTACAACTAATATTACTTCAATAGGCTGTTGACTTGAAAGATTATCATCAGAATGGTTGAAACTATTTGTATCATATTCAGATTCAATCGATCCTTTTATCTGTTGTAGTCTAATTTCCATATCAGTAAATACAGTAGTAATATCCTTAATCAACTTGATTTTAAATTTTTTTAAATCTTTCTAATAGAATTTAGAATTTAAAAAGTTAATAAAATACAGTAAATTCTTTAATTTCTCCAACTTTGGTTTTTCGGAAATTGTTGTATTGGATTCTACTATTCATTCTTCCATTTACGAGGTTTAAAGCTGTCTGTTTTAGTATATTATTGTTTTGGTGAGCTAATGCTAATGTTTTAGCCAATTCACGATTATTTCGTAGCAAATTTTCTTTATTACTCACTGTAAAATTTTATTAAAATATTATATAGTTGACACTATAAATGTGACCACTTCTATCAAATGAAACCTCTTGAAAGTGACAGGTTTTCACAAAAGTGTCATATTTACGTTGTACAATTTTTTCTACCCCGTTTTTTTAATTTTAAATCAATTTTTTGATTTTATAATCAAAATAATCAGAAGCATTCAAGTATTTGGTAAACACTGTTGTATATGTAGAACATTCTTATTTTCTCTCAAATGTTAGTACTTAGATTTTATATTTACACCACATAACTTTTAATAATGAATTCACCGTGAAAAAAGTGAAAATATGGCGTTAGCAGTGAGCATTATACTAGTGAGCTTCATAGTAGAATTATACATAACAAAAACTACATTTGTCTATATCAGGGTGCACAACCTTTCCATCAATTCGACCGCAAAGCTACTCCAATTAATGTTACTACGGCCGCACAAAATTTACTTTTACATTGCGAAAGTTTAAATGCAATTTAAGAAACTGGGCAAGTTAAAAATGTAAATTTTTGATTAAAATATTTTAAATAACCCTTGAATAAAATGTATAAATAAATAAATTTTAAACTTTTTTAATTTAAAGTAAAATGGTATATTGGAGCGTTTCCCAATGCCGGTCCGCGAAATAATTGTGAAAAACTTTTTATTAAGTGAAAGTCAATTTAATACGTGTTTATTATTATTATTTTTATCAAATTTTTTTTAATGTTGCGTAGTAATTTGGGTTTAATGGTCTGTGATACATTTTATAATTTATAACCGGTCCGCCGTGAAAAAACCCTTGTGTATTATGGGAACCCAGGTATATTGCATTGTTCAATTAATCACAATCACAACATTTAAATTAAATCAATTTAAAGAGATACCCGTTTTGCACAGATTTATATAGTTAAACATAAATATTATAAACTACAACGTTCAAATGCAGTGCAACGTTGACTGTGATATAGCGACATAAAATTTTTCTAAATAAAACAAAATTATTATGATCACATGGATTGCCTACGGCCACAGGTTGTGCATCCTGGTTTATATTAACATTAATCTTATTACATGTAATGTAGTGTTAATCAACCCTTTTTTCCATTGGAGCACTCTAGCTTACAATTTAAAAATTGACATACTAACTAATAAAAGAATTAGTCAGTAAAATTATTTAAAATTTCGTTACCGTTTTGTAACTCACAATGAATCTTATTATCGAGATTTTTTAAAGATTGGAAGGGATTTATTGCAATTTTGTCAATTTATTAAAAAGTGTATTGTTTAATATTAAAATTACCCTTATTATTCGAGATGTTCCTGTTGTTTACTGAATAATTAATCAAAGAATCGTTCATTTTTTATCAAATGACACTTTAGCGTTGGCGCCAAATTGTATATTTAGTGATAGTGTTATTTATCCGTGACAACATTAAAATGTTACGAATTAAAATTATAACACAGTATGTTCAATATCATATGATTTGTAAGTTATATAAAGTCAATTACAATGCAGTGGCATAGCGTCATAGTATGCAAGGTGTGCACCGCACTCCCTAGAAAATTTAAAAGAATTATATTTTTAAATAATATAATTTTTATAACTTCAGTTCGATATCATATCAATGATATGTATATAGTTCATATTCGATATTCATATAAAATGTCAATAATAAATTATAATTATCTGTCAAAATCTATCTTTAAAAAACATCAGTACAAAATTTCAAGCTCAATTAGAATAAATTTTTTTTCCGAAGTATTTTATTATAACAAAAAATGTGTGAATAATTAACGGTCCGAAAATTTAAAAAAAAAAATTATTCTGATAGAGCTTATTCCAGTTGATATAAATACAAAAGTTTAACCTATTAAAAAAATTATTCTGATAGAGCTTATTCCAGTTGATATAAATACAAAANAAAGGGTTGAGAATGTCTGACATACATGACATTTATTAATATTAATATTTAAATATTAATTAATCCTTTAACTACGAGATACATTTTTAAAATTTTTTCAGGAATGTAAAAATTATAATTCATATTTGCATATTGTCTTATTTTTAAGCAAAATTTTTTTTCAGTGTTGTTTAGTGTCATATATAATAATAATATTGTCTGCCTTTCTCACCAAGTTGAAAATATTTAAAATCATTTTTAGGTGACGCAACCATTTCTTGTTTGAGAAACGCTCAATATAAAGCATGTATAATAATGTACTAATTAAACTTAATTCACATTGATTTTCCCGTGTTATTATTTTATTAATGAAAAAATTTATGACAATTCTCTGCCCAGGGTCGAAATGGTCTAGAATTCCTGCAATATACATTTAGACCTCTCAATACCGCCATAAATATTGAAATACGAAAATGTGGGTATTTACAGGCCTGACTATAAGAATAATTAAATTTACCTATATGTTTTCTAACATATTCAATATTATCTTGTCTATTAATATTGGATAAAAGACCAAGACAAAACCGTTGTGCATTAGACGGATAAGTGAACCCATCGACATCAAATGCCGGTAGTGACGCTTGAAAAGTTTCTCCAACACGTTCAGAATATTCATAATAAGAAATACTACACCAATACATGGGCTCATCAAATGTAATTGGTGAAGAAAAATGATTTAAATTAAATTGATCAACTTGTTGATTTTGATCAGAACTTTGAGAGAATGTATGCTTTTTTAAATGAATGGGATTATCATCCACATTTATATTTGATTGGTGATGCAATGTCGGAACATATGGATTAAAGCTATCATTAGATTCAATTATTTTATTGGTGGCATTACTCTTTTTTGGAACATGAACGGTCAATGTGGATATTTTTATTTTTTCATAATGATAGGGGTTGATGCAGACATCTGCAGAGGATTTAAAATGAGAATTTGAACATGTTCGAATAGGGTCAATTTCTTTTTCAGTAACTAGTAATGGCCATTGCCAAATTTTACAACTTACAAAAAAAGGAGATAACAATAATCCATTAACAACAATTTTACCGTCCAAAGACTCGCGCTTGTATAAAATGCATGGCGATTTTGTTGAATATTTACCCATCAATACTTTTTCCAGTTCCACCAAAGTCTCACTAGGATTGATTAATTTCTTTAATAAAAATGTATAAAAGGCTTTAATGACACGTGGATCGATGGGTTCAATTGGTAATGAATTAGCAAATTCAGTATTTTTGTAATTGGTAGGTGTTGCAATTTGCATTGATAAGAGTCTCTTTATAATTGTAGAGTTTCCCATAAATTTAAAAATATCCGACAGTGGTGCCATTTTAATCCAAATAATAATGTTAATTTTTTAGTAACTACCAATTAAAATGTATAACATTTCAACTCTATTCAACCATCATGCAATTTGTTTTGTGGTTATTTTTAACAAATAACTGAAATAATTTAAACTGAGTTTAGTCTTTAGTCTACGTCTAATCCAAATTATATATTTTATTGGATATACATTGATATTACCGTCTAACAATAAATTTAAGTAGCCAGCAGTACTACAGGCGCAATAGTTGATACAATCTAATTTATACAGACGGTTCATGGAGTGCAATTTGACTTTCAGCCTTATCAATGATATTTTTATTAAAAATTTAATTCATAAATTTATAATGTTCATATTTACTGTCCATTTATAAAATTAATTTTTTTCAGTGTTGAAGCAATAAAAAATTATAATGTTTACAGTTTGGTAGTATTTCTGACTAAACGAAAAAATTTGACTGGAAATTACAAATAGCTGCAATTATCAGATATTAAATTCCAATGACATAATTATTATGATAATAAACACATATTTTAAAGATAGATTGGGATAAACTACGTTTAAAATAGTACATGATATCAGGTAAATATTAGATTTTTGTCAATTGAATAATGGACCAAGTTATTATGTAGGAAATTACCATTTCACATTGTCCAGTATACGACGTTCCCGGTTAAAATAATACAACTTCTGATCTTAAATGTAAAATGATCTTAGGAGACAGATTTGATAATTGAAAAAACAAAGAGGTAAATTTGCGACTTTGAAACCATATTTTTTAGATATTTCAATTCTCAGTAAAATAGTGTACCAAAAATATGTACGATTCTAAATTTTCAATTTAATGAAATATTCAATAAACTCGAAAATTTTAGTTGCGTTTTTGAGTCGGAAAATGTAAATTTCTGACGATAGAAAAATTTTTATTGAATTTTTTTAGTCATAATTTATATAACGTAGAATAATAAAAAGGTGATTTATGTTCTTGAACTGAAAAAGCAAATTTCTGACAATAAAATTGATGATTCAGCAATCTCTGGCAAAAATTAATAATTATTTGTGTTTTTTAAATTCTAGGAATTTAATTTTTTAAATAACGGAAACACACACATAATGTTTTATTCAATTATTTTTTTATTTTTATTTAGAAACATCTTTTTAATGTAAACTATAATAAAGTATTTAAAAAATGTAAAATAAAATTTAATTTTGCATTATACTCAAATAAACAATGCAAATTATTTGAATAAACACATACAATATAATACACATGATTCCAAATTTTTTTGTGAGTACAATGTTTTTTATAAATAAAGACATTAAAATGAATAATGCAGCAAGTATTAGTATTGAGCAAGGGAAGGTCAAATTTTCAGTAATTTTAATTTCTGAATGTAGTAATGAACTCATAAACCAAGGCAATCCCAAAGAAAACAAGATATCAAAAGTATTACTACTCAAGCTGTTACTAAATGACATTTGAATGTGACCTAATATGAAAAAATTAAAAAAATAAACTTTTTTAACCTTCATTCGAAGCTTCTATAGAGTTAATTAAATCGGGTAAACTTGAAGCAATTGATATAATGGTCATTCCAATTATACTGGTTGGAATATTTGTTAGGTTACCTAAATTTTCATAAAAAAATGTTACATTTTTAATTACTGCAAATTGTTACACATATTATGAGAATGTAACTGGATATACCAATTAGTATAATTGAGAAAAATATACAGAATAATGCAGTCATCCAAAACATTTTTTTTCCATTTTTTTGGTTTAGACTCGTTTCTTTTTTTTCACTTTTTTCATTTATTTTTATATTTAGTTTGAGGCATTTAAAACACCCGGTAATCGGAAATGTTACATATTCCAGTAATTTAATTAGTTTTGATATTTTGGAAAGCTTACGGTTGTCTGTGGGTGATTCCAAATTTTCCGTTGTGTCGTTACCTGTATTGACAACAGAATAAAAATAAAATTGTAAATTATTGCTTTTAATTGATTCAATAATGTAATGGTATCACTACATTTTTAACGTCGAAAAGATTTTTATTAACTGAAACAATCCAAATAAAAATAAATTACAATAAAAAGTACCTTATACGGTAAATTGTGAAAATTCAGTTTTTGAGTGGTATGTGATTTCGATTAAAGCATCGTTTAACCATTTTTTAAATATGAAGAAAAAATAATATTACTTGTTATTGTTGATGTTGATTTGTTATTATTGATGAGCTGTATATTTTCACTGTAACTATCAGAGGGTATAATTTTTTTAAAAAATTTTAAAATTTTATTCCAAAATATCACTATTAATATATACATAATGTAAATTAAAACAAGTATAGCAGCTTCAAACCTAAATTTTTATTTTAATAAATGGATGCTTTTTAAACATTATTAAAATTATACATAATATATAATATTGAGAGAGGGGTAAATATAATGGTAGTTTTTAAGATTCTAAACTCATTGATAATATTCAATTAAAAATCCACCTTAACTTGTGTTTTTTACTTACTATTAATATATTATTATCGTTATTATAAATATTTTCTATTCCCTGCCATCATAGACTCAATTTTGTAATTATACTGACTAATGTAAATGATAAATGATAATTATCATTGATAACTTATCATTTATAATGTACATCTGTATATGTATAACGTATATAATATAATATATACCATCTAATAATTCCATCGTACAATATTATAAAAAAAGCAATTGAAGATATCAAAAATAGAATAGCATCTCTGATGCTTGCATTTTTGTTCATTTTTGGATTCATCTAAAACTCAATCATAAAATGAACTACATACATATATATAGTTGTATATAATATATTTTCAATATGTAACCCTCTGACCATTTTGTGACCTTTTTTAAAATTTTTGTGCAAAGTACAAAAAAAAAATTTTAATTTTTCATTTAATTTTTAATAATTATCCCTAGAAGAATATAAAAGTGTCATTAATTGTATTCTTGATTCAAAACTTTTAATTTTTTCATCATAGAATTTAGTAAAATCATGTTTTCCAAAAAAAATATTGGAAAAAAAGAATTTTTTTAATTTGATTTATGGATTGGAAAGTTGTTGCTCATAAGATTCAGTACAATCGGATTTTTCAAAATAATGTTAAAAAAAAGGATATTCCCTTAAGCATTTGTAATATTGAAATTTTATTTTGGAATTGGAATAAGAGGGTTTTGTCATAAGATTTGGTAAAATCATAATTTTCAAAAAAATAATGGAAAAATGGTATTTTTCCCTTTAGGTTTGGTAAATTTGGATTTTTTATTTTGTGATTTGATTAAGTGGATTTTTTTCACAAGGTTTCGTAAAATTGGTGTTTTCAAAGAAATATCGGTAAAAGTAAATTTTTCTCTGAAGGGTAGAAATGGTATTTTTTATTAAATTTTATAATAGTAGATAAAAGAGGGATTTTTGAAATAATAAAGTAGCGGTCGTCAAGGATTTGAGATAATCAAAATCTAGAAACTCTGTAATATATATTAAAAATTCTCCAATAAAAATAAAAAAAATTTGATAAAAATTTTTCTATATTTTATTTTAATCTCACGGGCCCCAGGCATATAATTTTGGACTTCAATCAGAAATCACTGCTTTAATTTATCATTATTTATAAAAAATTCCATTAACGAGAATGTTTTTCAAAACCAATTATTCCGTTAACTAGGAATTAGCCTTTATATTATTCCGACCACAAAGCCGTATATATAAAAACATGATACATCTGGTACGTTCGAATTTAAAAAATTTTGCAAACTCGTGAAAAGCCTGGTAACGGCTCGAATTGATCAGTGTGTCCAAAATAGGCGTAGGAAAAAATTAGTAGAAAATTTTAAGGAAAATTCTTATTCGATTATAGAGACTTGAAATTTGACAATGAAATTATATCAAATATGAACTTTCGTTTTATTTACGTAACTTATAACTTATAACACGTAACTAATATAATATTAATACGGAACATAATAGTGTAGAAAAAAATATTCAAATACGATGCAAAAAAATATGTGACATAATCAGTCGGTCAAAAATCTTGAAGTCATTAACCGATTAAAAAAAATAAATAGATTAGTTTCATTATGAGACAATAAATTTCAACACTAAATATGGATCAAATCAATAAAATCATGATAATAAAATTACATTGGAGGCAATAATTGCACATATACCAATTGAAATGAAAGTATTTACAAACATTGATCCTATCACTGTTCCAACTCCAATATCATCCTCAGTGACAACTACACCTTAAAGGATGAAATTAATAAAAATATAATTAGTAGGTTAATGACTTACCGACAACTGTGGCTACTAGCTGTGGAAGAGACGAGGCAACAGCCATAAAGGTTACCCCCGCAAAATCGTCGCGTATGTTGTAAACTAAAAGAATAAAAAATGATACAAAAAATACCTAAGTATTTAATAAAATAAAATACCTTTGCATAACTTGACAATGGTTGGCACAAAGTAATTTTTAGAAATGATGACAATAACAGAAGTAATGTATAAAGAAATTAGTACAACAATTAGAAATCCTCCTTTAATTAACGAATTACGACTAATTATATTTTGATAGATAAACAATTCGATGGAGCTTGAATATTTAACATAGCCATATTGTGAATCAATAAAATACATTATTATGTCTTAATAAACATTTAGTTTTTAGATAAAATTCAAAACTTTTTAAACTAAATGAATTCAAAACAAAAGTTGCAATTTAATTGATTTGCTTCAATAGCTTTTGTCTAAGGTACACTAATTTATATCTGGTGTATCGACGAAACAATTATATGGAACAATGTTTACAAATTCTATAATTTAA
Source organism: Intoshia linei (assembly GCA_001642005.1). NCBI lineage: Eukaryota > Metazoa > Orthonectida > Rhopaluridae > Intoshia > Intoshia linei. The sequence goes on along the minus strand of LWCA01000410.1, from coordinate 6,826 downwards.
TTCAAATCAATTAGTTTGCAATGATAAATTATAAACATACAAGTAGATACTATCAACTGGATATGATTAAGACTGAAGTACTATTCTTTATACTGAAAATTCAACACGAATACAAGAGTCATTAATATCAATACATCTTTTTAGATATGAGTTTGAGAAAATTGATCAAGTGTGTATTTTTTATACTAAGTACAGTACTTACAGTACATCGCTTACTTGTACTATAGAATTGACAGCTTTTAATTTGAGCATTTTTCATTTTGAACATTGAATAATTCTGAATACTAGGGCTATTATAATTGAAAATCACATTTTTTTTGAAATTGTAGGATCATAATAATTAATTTGCATTTTCATTTTTATTTTAATTCGAAATATTTGAAAAATTTGGTTGATAATATATTAAAAATTATTTTTCAAAGGGAATGCGTAGATTTCTGGTGTTGAAATTTTGTAGTTATATCAACTGGAATAAGCTCTATCAGAATAATTTTTTTTTTTAATTTTAGGACAGTTAATTATTTCAAATTTTTTGTTAATGCATTAAATATTTCGAAAAAAATATATGAATACTAAAATGCTTTTTTGACCGTAAAGGCGTCACTTATTTAGATTAAAATTTTTTGTGTGTGTGTTAACAGGATACAACTGTACCACGTGTATTTTTTTAAATTCTAGGGCTGTTATCATTAAAAAAGGGTAATTTGGGGTTTTGGCACTGAAGATATATTTTTTTAAATATAAATTTATGATCATGTTTATGGTTTTAAAATCCGTATTAGCGTATATCGTTTTTTGAATTCTCCAACTCGTTTGACTTTCAAAAAAAAGTATAATTGGGATTTTTCACCAGTAAAATGTGAGTTTGGGAGGTTGAAATTGATTTTGCTAACACCCCCGGAAAAACCTGTAATTGAAATGTGGACTTTATAAAAATCTAAGACTGGTAGTTATTGAAATAAACGGTAACACACACATACACACAAACAAATATCGCATAGCATATTATATAAGTAAGGATGATACTATATAGCAGTTATACGAATAATACATATTTGCTGTCAAATGTTATAAATATATCAAAAGATTTAGGGTAAATAACACTCAATTTTCATAATATAAAAATTATACATATCATATGCTCGGTAAACAAAATTTTAAAAAACTCTCCCCTTAAAGGTTTGGTTAAAAAAATAATCTGAAATTACTTGTGTTGTTTAGTAAAAAAACAATCTTCATAAATACATACAAAAAATAAAAATATCAAAATAATATTTAAATATAATTTATATTATTTCCTTTTTCCGTATCACACCCCTATATTGAATTCTTAAAAAAAGTTAAATAAACTTAATCTCATAAGATTTATTTGAATGTACAGTATTTTTTTGATTTAAAAATATTTTAAACCTCATATACAAAATTAGCTTGCTATAAACGAGTTATAAACTCTATTTATGACAAATAAAATTATTCATAAATTTAGTACCGTTTAGTATACACTTAAATTGTACAATGCACAGATTAAAATAATGCAAATATTGACACAGCGCGCACAACTAAAATGTTTTTTTTTCTAGTGTACATTTCATGCATTTTATTTTTTCGCAATCTTGAAGCAAGTGATAGTTGTGATTGGATTTATGGTACAAGAAGTAATGAATTTACAAAAAAGTTTTAAAAATTAAAATTTTTAGATTCAAAAAAATGGATTGCATTTCATACAGATTTGTCACCATTAAATGTTTCAACTGACAAAAATTATAAGAGTCATAATGGTGGTGCGACCATTTTTCGTCATTATCTGTGGAGTTTATTTCCTAAAGATGCGTCATTAGCTAATGATTTTAAAACTGTTCGAAGATTCATGATCATTGCTGCAATGGAATTGGCATTAGAAGGATATGATGCTATCAATCCTTTATATTTGAACCATCAGGTACGATTTTGCTTAAATATGATGAATATTTTTTAAGAATAATGCTACGACAGCAATATTGAATGCAATCCATTTTGAACGGTGTGATTTGACTGTTGTTAAAACAATAGGTGTTATTGGTGGTGAAGACAGGTATGTAATTATGCATTATTCATAATGTCAAATAGTCATTGCTTGTTACATTTCTTTAAATTTTATTCTTTAGCGAATTTGCTGCGAATATTGGATTAGTGTTTAGCTCAAAAAATAGCGATTTTGATTTTTTCTCGATTGGTGCGACAATGACTCAATTTATCAATAAAGATAGACCCAGATCGTACATTTAATATTTTTTATTTACATTTATGAACCATTAAAGCTAAATATTTAATTGAAGAAATCCTATTTAAAATCATCTCAATGTAGTCCATGTGGAGCACTTATAGCACAAAAATATTATTAAACTCATGTGATAGTTTAATGATTAACGATTTTTCAGATACATATCAGTTTTTGGTGTAATAGAGTTTTAAAGGTAGTGGTGAACTATTTATTTAAAATTTTTTAATTTAATTATTCTAATGCAGCGATATCATGGTTACAACGAATCAAAATTAGTATAGGGGTACCAAATGTTTGTTTTTGCAAGTGTGCGGGCAAAAATTGTGAAGTATTTTGGGAACCGCTGGTCTAAATTTAAATAAACTTTAATAAAATTTAATTTTAGATACACTTCTGTTCCGATAGACAAGTATCACATTAAAGCCATACTTGAAACAATGAATGATTTAAATTTAAAATATTACTCGCTTCTCTATTCAACTTCAAGATATGCTTCTTCTAATTTCAAAGTGTTTATTACTACTGCCGCCAAAACTAAATACTGTATATTTAATATTCAAAATTTATAATTTAAATCAGATGTTCACAACCTTTGTGTTATCATTATCAAAGGTGGTCGATTTGCTGGTTTTTATTACCCGCAAAAATGTTATATTTAAAAATAAAATAAAAATATATATTAGTACATTTTATTAATGGTGGGATAAAGGTATGATTTTTTAGATAATAATGTAGTTTACAAAAATAAAATAATATTTTAATTTGATTCTAAATGTTTACCAAAACTTATATTCAAAATTTTATTTAATTGTAATTTTATTCTAAATGTTGACAGGTCTTGCGATTTAGTCTGAATTTCAGACTCTGAAATCTTAGACGACCGACGATATATTTATCTGAAAAAAATGACAAATTTAATACTTTTACAGACTAGTAATAAAATTTAATAATACAAATTTGAATATTTACATATTATTACCGTTTTAATAAAAAATACCATTTCAAGGTCTATAGAAAAATCACTTTTACCCCAATTGTCCTTCTTTTTGAAAATCAGACAAATTGGAGAATTTAAAAACGCTGATACGGATTTTAAAATCATAAACATTATCATAAATTTAAATTTAAAAAAAATATCTTCAGGAGCCAAAACCCCAAATTACCCTTCTTTTTTTAATGAAAACAGCCCTAGAATTTCAAAAAATTTTAATCCAAATAAGTGACGATTTCACAGTCAAAAAAGCATTTTAGTACTCATATATTTTTTTTCGAAATATTTTATTAAAACAAAAAATGTTAAATAATTAATGGTCCGAAAATTAAAAAAAATATTCTTCTGATAGAGCTTATTCCAGTTGATATAAATACAAAAGTTCAACCCGAGAAATCTACGCATTCCCGACGAAAAATAATTTTTTATTATATATTATCAACAAATATTTTTCAAATATTTTGATTAAAATAAAAATTGAAAATGTAAATATTGATTTTACATTTAAAAAAAATATTTTATGCTAATTATGTGACGCGCACTAGTAAAAACTTGACTTACTTATCATATACAATTCATGTACGTTGGAATTCTGGTTTCCAAGTATTTTCACTATTGGATAGTTTATATTAGGTTGTGAAACCCTGCATTATATAATGAAATTAAAAATTTATTATTGATTCTTAGCCGGTTTATGCCGAGATTTTATTCATGGAATATCTCTATCTGACAATGCAACCTTATCAATTAAAAATTATGTCAATATTTTAAAAGATTCGAGTAAATCACGGGTCATTGTGGCATTTCTGGAAGACTATTATTACAATATACTATTTGAGCATTTAAACGAACTAAATGAAAATTTTGTGATATTAACTGCTGATAATTTTAATCATTATGCAAGTTCATCCATGAAAATTTCAACTAATGATTCATTTTTTGAAAAATCTGTATTTATAAATGTTGGTATGTTTAAATATCTATAATTAATAATAAGTAAAAGTAAAAATTTCTATAATCAATGATTATAGTAATTATTGTAACCATTTATTTGGAAAACTGACGATCCCAGAAATTTAAAAAATTCAAGTTTTTATGGCACCGAAAATAAGATAAATTTCACTCTGAGAAAGTGCATATAGTGCATCTTCAGTAATGAAACTATTGTAAGTGATTTATGTATATGTTAATATATGTAAGTGAGAGAGTCAAGATTTTTCAACATCAATAAAACAATCCATATTGTTAAAAAATAATAAAAAAAATTCTGTTTAAAAATAAGATAATATGCAAATGTAAATTATAATTTTTACACCTTCCTGGAAAACTTTTACAAAATTTATCTTGTAGTTGTTCATTAATATATTGATATTATAATATTATTATTATAATTGTAGGATTCATTAATATTTAAATATTAATATTATTAACTGTCATTTCTGTAGTTATATAAAAATAGACTAATATATAAAGTTAATTCACTTTCAAATGAATGACCATCTTTACTTATATAATATGCTTTGTTTGTCAGTGTATGTGTGTGTTATCGTTTATTTTAATAACTGGCAATCTTAAAATTTTATAAAGTCCATATTTCAATGACAGTTTTTTTCGAGTGGGTTAGCAAAAAAAATTTTAACCTCCCAAACTTACATCTTACGGATCAAAAACTCCAACTGTCCTTTTTTTTAAAATCATAAATGTTATCATACATTTAAATTTAAAAATAATATATCTTCAGGGCCAAAACCCCAAATTACCCTTTTTTTTAGTGGAAAAAGCCCTAAAATTTAAAAAAATTACAGATGGTACAGTTGTATCCTGTGAATACCTATAAAAAATTTCAATGAGAATATGACGCATTCACAGTCAAAAAAGCATTTTAGTACTCACATATTTTTTTTTGAAATATTTTATTAAAACAAAAAATGTGAAATAATTAATGGTCCGAAAATTAAAAATTATATTTATCTGATAGAGCTTATTATAGTTGATATAAATACAAAATTGCAACCCCAGAAATCTACGAATTCCCGCAAAAAATAATTTTTAATATATTACCAACCAATATTTTTTAAATATTTCGTTTAAAGTAAAAATTGAAAGTGTAAATATTGATTTTACAATTTCAAATAAAATGTGCAGTGAACGTCTACACATTTTCAATAAAGAAATATGGGGAAAAATTTATATAATTCATAAGATAATAATAAATAATTATAAATTCAAAATAAGTTTTAATAATTTTATTTTTTCTAAAATTTATGCTATTTATGACAATTTTTAGGATTGGATAGTTTTTACTTTATTTTTAATACATACACACTTTCTGTCCAATAAATTAAAAAAATATCCCTTAAATTATTTAGACAACCTATGATTAGGTAAATGTTGCCTTTTTTTAAAAATAATTATATAATTAAAATTTGTATAGTTTTATTAGATTCACCATATTTAATTACGTATATACAAAATATTAGTCACTCAAAATAGTTCGCTTAGTTATTTAAAATATGCAATAATCTTATGTATAAAAAAATATTAATATGATATTATTACGGTAACTAGTAGATATATTTCCCTCTATCTTTCAGAATACACTACGTTCCAAATTATTAGGTAAGTGTTGAAATTTTGCATTTAACTACCTTAAAGCTGTTAAAATTTAACAATTTTTTTTACGTTAACTCGTAGACCTTGTGAAAGAACATCCTCGAAATTTCAGAAAAATAGTAAAATTATTTGATGAGTTTTTAAAATATATTGGTTTTTGACCGTTCCAAATTATTAGGTAAGTTATACAATTAATTACTTTAACTTATTAATTGTTCTTAAAAAACATAAATATGTATCACAAAATAACATTTAATGTTTAATAATTAAACAAACAACACTATAAAAAAAGAAATATATTAATTAGTAATTGATGTAGTCACCTTGGTTTTCTACGATTTTCAGAAATCTATTGTCCATCGACCCGGTCAACATTTTTATTTGTACTGGGGTAATGGACTTTGGAGCATCTACAATTGCACACCACAGGTCATTTGCGCTGGAATACTGAGTGTTGTTTGAATATACTACTCTTTTTATGATTGACCCCATATTTTCAATGCAGTTCAGATCAGGGGACAAAGCCGGCCAAACCATTAATTTTTCGTTTTTGAAATGCTTTGATGCTAAAAAATATTTGGTATCATTAGCTAAGTAACATAGTGCATGGTCTTGCATCAAAACTAGACCCCTTTTGAACTTTTGTGTCTGTCGAGAATACAATGGAAAGAAATTGTCCTTTAAAAACTGGATATACGTGAACCTATCGACTCTAACTTCTGCAGTGTGTCTAAATGGTCCAACAATCTTATCACCTACAATTGCCGCCCAAAATATGATACCTACACCAATTTGTTCCCTCCGAAGGCGGTATACCGGTCCCGACTCCTTACAAACCCAACTTCTCGCCCACCCATCCGGTCCATCTAAAGTCGCTCTGCACTCATCCGTGAATATAACTTTCGAAAAATCGGTCTTCATATATTTACGAGCCCATTCGACTCTTCTATGTTTATGTTGGT
>LWCA01001174.1:0-11380 GCA_001642005.1 Intoshia linei | reverse complement strand
ACCAGATATTTAGGCATTTATATAGAAAATAAAATTTCGACGTTCGTTAAATGAGATTTTGACCGTACTAGAAGTGGGTAAACTGGCAATGACTACTAGGGTGTCACACGTATTTAAGAATCAAGGACGAATAGCACGCATCCTGTTCATTTTGGTGAAACATAAAATAATCTGGAATATTATATTCCAAAAGTGCTTATTCGAGTGGGGTTGAATAGACAATATAATATAGTTACTGTATGTAATGTATATCAATGATTTGTTTAAATAAATGCTAATTTAAACAAATTAATCCAAAAATGTGACACCCGGATGCAGTGCTTCTCAAATTGTGTGCCGCGGTGCCGACAGCTGAATCTGATTTTTTTAAAAATTTGTATGATTCATTTTAACGATATATAATTTAAAATTATAAAAACGTCTATTAAATGTCTAAACTTTACACTCTAAATTCCACATTTTATAAATACACTAAAACTAGTAACTTCAAATATATTTTTCTGTAATTATAATTATCTTTCAAACTTTATTTCAAAATTTTTATTATAAAAAAAATTATAAATTATTGCATTTGAGGGGACTCTTATTAAAAAAGTTTGAGAATGACTGTCATAATACACATTTTCAAAGATATAAATATCTTTAATGTATGTAGTAGTGTGTTCAACTCAGTTTTACAAAATAAAAACTCCGTAAAGTAAGACTCAGTAAAAATTTTTTTTAAAACTCAGTATGTACTTTTTTTCAAATTTTAGTAAAAGAACTTGAAAAAATTTGATGAATTATCAGTTTTTTGTTCACAAAACGTAAAAAATTCAAAACATAAAATTAATGTTTCTGATTTTCGATGGAAATAGGAAATAAATTATAATATTTACAATAAATAACTGATATTTAGAGTAATATAATATCAAAATTTTATAAGAAAGTAGTATCATTGGCGCAATTTTCTTCAAATTAAATTTAATCAATGTTAAAAATGTAAACATATTTAGTGAAATTCAAGGTAAAAATTAACATTTTAATGTAAAAAATAATATTACTATTAATAGAATTGTTGAATCCTTTCAAACTGCGGCTATTCTCACTTTGTTTCATTTTTCTCAACAAATTTAAATCATCATCAATCATGTCTTTAATTTTTTTTGCTTGAGATCCCAAGGTCATACGAACATCAATTTCCGGTTTACTTGGTATTTTAAATTTAATCATTTATTTAAATTTAAATTTAATACAGAACATGTAAAATTTATAACAAGTTCTCAACTAAAAATTTTGAATCTATAATACAAATGTTTAAATTTTATTAACTGTAAATTATTTGTTTTCTGTTATTTACATTGTTTAAAATTCAAGGTGTATTAAAATATTTAGATCGGTTATTATTTTTTGTTAAATAGTTTAATTTTATAAAGGAAATGAAAATTCCAAAATCATTATTAATAAATTGTATCCACGTATTTATACTTGAAACGAATCGTTGACAGTCATATTTAATTTACTTAATTGTTAATTAAAAATTCTTTTGTTTTAATTCATAATTATTGTTATAATTAAACATTAAAGATTGAATAAACTATGAATAACTTAATAAACCATAATCACATTCATCACAACTTGAACCCAGCATAAAATTTTTTCATCTCAAAATAATCTAAAATTACTGTCCAACGTTTGGACGTGGTATCATAGATTAAATAAATAATAATATAATTATAGATAATTTTTTTAGCAAATTGTATAAAGAAATACATAAATTATACAAGGTACAATGTATTGGACTTAGTTAAACCGTATATGCATTTTTAAAGGTTTTTAAAATAATTATATTGGATCAAACGTGACTCTTACACTAAATAATTTTATAGTAGAATCTAATCCACTTCGAAATAACTTTGGTTTTGATGATATTTAATATTTTAATTTACACTAGATATATTGCACATTCATGCGCATTTACATGTTTTCCATGTATGTTTCAGAAAAAACGCGATGAAGTAAATATTATAAATATTTATTTACTTATATCTTGAGGAATATATCTTATACATCAAGTTTTTATTTTTTATAAAATGAAAATTTATGGTAGGTAAATTACAGATTGACTATTTTAATTTATTCACATGTCAAATTAAATATTATCATTATTCACATTAATCAATAACACTTTAGTGTACTTTTGCTTATGATATTTTATGATACCCAAGCAAGTTTATTTCCAAAAATAAATACACCGAGAAATCAATTTAATAAAAAAAAGATATGAATCATTTATGAATAATGCGATCAAAAAATTTCGGAATATGATTGATTTAATCTCATATGATTACGAATATTTAGCAATGATGAATCGTAATTTTTTTAAATACTGTATTGTTCATTTAAATTTTAATACATATTAATATACATATATAATATATATTAATAGACTTCTGTGTTTTTATTGATAAAAATAGTTTCATTTTTACTAGATTATGACAAGTGGGATCAGAGTTGTTTTAAGCCACTTCGTGGCCCTGGGCTAAGCAAAGGGCCGGAGGTCTTTTAAAATTTCGAGCGAAGCAATAAAAAAAAAAAATATAGGTTCCCTGTTTAGAAGACAAGGCATACTGTTGGTTGGAGTCTTATTTTATTGAGTATTAATAAAAGCATTAAAAGATATTATGTATGTTTCTAGTATGTTTTTATTTCTTTTACAAAAACCTACTTACATTAATTAATAAACAAAGTTTACTTTTTCACTTTAAAATATGCACCATGCAGTGTTTTAAGATACTCTCTTAAGACTTAAGATATCTTTTTAAGATATAAATGTAAAGTACTTTTATTAATTTGGGGCCTTTTTAATGAGTGGCCCTGGGCTACAGCCCATATTGCCATGCCTTAAAACGGCTCTAAGTGGGATCATGATTGTCATATTCAGTATAATTCAATATGATAAAATAATTCGACACTTTACATCTTTTATTTGAATATAATAATGTAATATGTATTTGACGTGACCAGAAATTTATTAATTTGTTTTTTAAAATATATAACATCTCAATAAAAAAAGTTAAAATTTAATGTAAGTAATAAAAATGAATCAATTCATTCATCGAATCGCTGTTATAAATTGACATCACTAGTACTAGTGAATATTTAAAATATTTTGAAATATTTAGGAACACCATTATTACTATTAAAATTGAATGATAATTGTGATAGGCAAATTGTGCATGAACAAGTTTTGTTCAGCGAAGATCGAGTATTTCGTTTAAAATTAATGGTGACTTTAAAATGATCAAAAATTTCAATTTTTCTACTGAAAATACCATTTCCATATTCATGGACAATTTTCTGGCAGTTGCTGCATATCACATTAGGTAAACGATCATCATTTTTATCAATACCTTGATTAAAATATAGCTCAACTAGTGACCATACACACATAGAGATCGAACACATAAGTTTTGTTTTACCAAAACACAATAAACATAACCTTTTCCTATTTTATTCATGCATGATAATAACCAGAGCCGTTTTAAGGCATGGGCAATGTTGGCTGTAGCCCAGGGCCCCTCATTAAAAAAGGCCCAAATTAATAAAAGTACTTCACATTTATATCTTAAGAATCAGTTTATAAGTTTTGAAGTGTGGGAATTCAAGTAGCTAGAAAGAAAATAGTTTAAAGAATCAAAGTTCTGGTAATTATTTAATTTAAAATATATTCCACAATGTTTATCATATAATATTGACATAAACTGTTTCAAATGATAATATTAAACATTAAAACCTTTCTATTAACCGTTTACTGTCCGCACCCAGATACGTTACTATTTTGAATTATATTTACATTTAATACATGATAAACTTTGGTTAATAGCAATAATTCAATTCAAATAATTTTCTAAGTCAATTAATAAGCGCTAATTATAGGTGTTCCATTAATGGAACATTGGTAGCATTGATGTATAAAATAAATATTTTTTGTAAAATACATAAATTTCATTATTTATTATGATATTGTTTAAAACAATGAATGTGCATCTTCTTACAACACTTCGCACATTTTAAAGGTATTTTTATGACATATTATACACTTTGTCTGTTTATTATTATTGACCAAATAATGTTGCATTCCATCATAACGCAATTCATCAGGTATTTTTGAACTTGGACCAGACAATATGTTCCTGTTACTCAAATTTGATGAATATTTCACGAGATATACAGCTAGGTCAGAACGAAATCTAAGGTGTGTGTCCTTTAAATTCTCTTCTAAATTAATAATATATAAACTCAATTATAATTATTATTATTACCCTGTTGATATATTCGCCAAGATGCCATTACAGAAACATTTTTTGAAATGCAATGCAAAACGAACATCAATTTTTTTAAAGATAATGGCTCATCATGTGATGATAAACAGGAAACTTCCAATTCTCCAGCTACATCATCAGAAAAAATGTCCATTCCTTTGGCCAAATCATTTTCATCAATGTCTTCATCTTTTAATTGACCATTATTATCTGGTGGCAAACGAGATATGCTTTCGGTTTGATCCGAATCTTGTAAAACTTCTTCAACAAGTATTTGTATTTGTACAAATTTAAATTTAATGAAATTGATTGTAAATAAAATTAGAATGTATCTAGGTAGATAGGTCATTAAAATTTCAAATTAAATATCAGGTCACGTGAATCATTTGTACTAACATATGTATAATATGCATATTTGCCGTATGTGCGCATTGGTTAATACGTAATGCGCACATATTTTCTTGTCTACAATATTTTTGTACTACTCAATGTTACCATTGTTCCATTAATGGAAAGCCTATATTTATCGACTCATAACTATTAACTGTGCATATATTTTCAAGTACTTTTTTTTTTGTCTGATACTACAATTTATCTGGAGTTTAATCATCCAAGTAAAAAATTAAATTTATTTTATTAAATTAACTTTAATATTATTTTAAAACATGAATTTTTTTACATGTTTTTTTAGTTATATTCAACCGTTAATTGTATATATAATTAATTATGAAAATAAAAATATGTCAATTCCATGAAGAAGCGGAGATTTTAATTTACCAAATTTCATCTTTATAATAATGAAGCATGATACAACTTAGTCACTATATTGTATTAAATATAGTGTTCTATTAATAGAACAGCGGACAGTAAACGGTTAAAGTGAATATTCAAAAAAGAAAATAAGAAATCTTTGATTTTCTCTTATTAATTTTCAACTGTTTATATAATCAAACTTTCATGATAATTGGATATTATAGAATTAAAAATAATATTGACAAAAAAACTATTTCAAATGAGGATTACAACCTATCTATAAAGTAACTATTCAAAAAAGAAAAAGTATTCAAATGAAAAAGTAAACTTTGTTCATTAATTAATGTAAGTAGGTTTTTGTAAAAGAAGTAAAAGTTACTAGAAACCTACATAATATCTTTTAATGCTTTTATTATTATTCAATGAAATAAGTCTTCAACCAACAGTATGCCCTGTCTTCTAAACAGGGGTCTTATTTTTTTATCGCTTCACTCGAAATTTTAAAGGGCCCGGCCCTTTGCTTAGCCCAGGGCCCCGAAGTGGCTTAAGACGGCTCTGATAATAACAACAAAAAATGGGTAGAATATAATTTGAAATTTGACACAAAACAAACTTTCATCAATGTAAATTAGTTACACAAACAATCAAGGCTAAAATTAGTATTATTGAACATTTTATTGAAATTTTTAGAGAAAAATATACATTTTTGACCTTTACTCAAAAACGCTACTAAGAATTTTTTTAATTTTTTTTTAAAATACTCCTGAAAGTGTGCCAAATCAGAAAATGTTGAAATTTTAGATGAGTAATTTTTTTGAACTAAATGTTAGTTCAGACAGACTGTGTAGTATCATTATTATATTTAAGGGTTAATAAGTTTATATTAAAATGATAATGTTTAAATAAACATTGTCTCAAAAGTCGCATGAAGATTTAATGATTTTTTGATGACCAGCTCAACACTTTCTGTACAGAATATTAAATATTTATATCTAATTATAATTAGTTAATCAGTTATAATTTTAGAGTACCTAGAAAAGAAATTACAAAGTATCCCATTAAAGTATTATAGAAAATTAGAAATGTATACTTTACTCTCAAAGATCATTGAAAAATGCATGAGCAAATTCAATTTGGGTGTGATAGTAATATTGCTTCAACTTTTTGCAGAATTAATAGAGTACGAATTCAAATATAGCAAAATCAACGCAATGATCATAATTTATGGATCAATTATATTTACTGATTTGTGGATGATCTTATATAAATATATCTATTATATATAAAGATTTAGACATTACCGAAGTCATATATGCAGTCAATGTTATTTTTTATACTTACATGTATGATGAATCATCATTGATAATTGATGAATACATGTTAGGAATATCAAATATTAAATAATTTTATGTTACCGTCATTTTGCTAATTTAGTTACTTTATTAAGTGACTCCGAACTTACCTTACCGAAACCTCTCTTCGGGGCTTCGACGAAATTTTTGTAAAATGTGGGTATCATTTTTCCAAATTGCGCATTAAAAAAATTATTTCATATCTATTTTGAGTGTTAAATTTAAATTATCAATTCAAGAGCCTCAAACAGGTGGCTAGAGGCTATGTGACTTTTCGAACTGTTTTTTAAAAGATGTCAATTTTTCATTTTCAGGTGGTCTCGAGGTCAGTAGGTTCGGATCTGCTACTAAAACTGGGAATTTATTGATAAATTCAATTTCCGCGGTCTACAATAGAAAATTATAGAATTAGAACTCAATAAAAATGAAATGGAGTGAATAAAAAAAAATTATGTGAACAATTCCATTAAGTTATTATCGCAGTGTCCATTACTTAAAAGCTAAAAGAGTAGTTTAAAAAGATTACTTATATGGTATATTTATTAAGTTAACAAATCAATACACATGTTTACAATATTGTCGAGCAATTCTTGAGTATATGCTTCAGCATAAATTCTTACTACATTTTGAGTACCCGACTTTCTAATAAAACATCGACCATAGGAAACGGCATCCTTACTACTGAAGCAAATGTGATCAATATTATCTTGAATGCTTTTATTGAAAAAGGTGTACGAATCAATATCATCAGGGTTAAATTTTTCAGCTTCATAAATATCGCCCAGGCCAATATTGACAGTTTTATTTGGCATAGGATTAAAGAATAAGTGTTTGGTTTCATGATTTTGGCGAATAGTAGAAAAATGCGTATTTTTCGTATATTCATCATCAGAAATACCAAAAGATTTAACGTGAAAATATTCAATAACCAAATAGGTCATAAAAAGAACTGAAACGGCATCTCCAGTATACTGGTTAACCATGAATGTTAAATTTTGCAATAGTTCAAAAGGACAATAGCGTTCACTTTTCTTAGATAAAGATTTAAAACGCTTAACTGCAGCAACGTAACTGGGGAGAGATTTCAGTGAAAAAAGAGCGGTACCATGGCCGTTCGCTTCAAAATAAACGCCGATAGCGTGTTTTTTTGCCACTTCATGTAAATTCTTTATTCCAGTTTCAGAATTAATAATGTACTGGTAGTTAAAATTGAGAGGACTAGCTTTCAAATGATTTGTAAATGCACCATTTGTGTACAAAGTTTTAACGACACATAGAGATGGTTTAATTGCGTCCGATTCCAAAGAATAACGCCTGGACACGCAATTGTCATCATTAATATTTTCATCATCCAATAGACCCCCAATGTCATCAATGTTATTAATCTTTAAAATTTCCTTAATCAAGCAAACAAAAAAAATGGAAATTTGATCTCCATCGAGCATATGAAACTGGTCCAGTTCATCGAAATAATATCCAATAAATCTGTCCGCATCGCCGTCAAAAGAAACCAAATTATGCTCAGTTATAGGGTAGCCTTGTGCTGCAATGTTCAATGGTGGTTCATTAAGAGTTTTGACATAATCTGCTCCACAGTTGCGGTTTAAATCATTATGGTTGAGTGCACTAGACTTAAAAATGGTAAGAATCAACTCTGAATAATCTTTTAACTTGAAATTGTAAAATTCCGTCAAAATATCGCCAGGGTCATCTTTGTATGTAAATATATACAAGAGTTTGTTGAGACTGTCGAGAATAGTCGTTCCAATACCATTGCCACAATCTACGACAAATTGAGTACACTTGTTTTTTAATAAATCATAAACGGCTGCACAATCAAGAGTATAGTCTGGATCGTGTTTCAAATTGAAAATGGTGTAAATGTTTATAAGATTTTTGTAAAAATAAAAAACCATATCATAATAGTACATAAACTTTAACAATAAATCGACATTGTATTGTAAATGTTGGACATGGGTTACATCTGGACCATGCAATGCTTCCGCAATCTCTGTAAGTCTGGAATTATCAATTTTGTAGTGCAACAGGTAATACGCCAACAATTCACCGATATAATTCTCTTTATCCAATTCCGTTTTATTTATTGTTCCAACCAGCCAATGACAAGCCGGTGTACCCATTTCACCAAGGTCGAACACGGAATAATTAAAATTTGTATAAATCATATCCAAAGTCTTGTAAATTTCTTTTTTAATTCTTATTCCAGATGGTCTAGTATCCTGCACAATCATAATATGAGCTTTCACCTTAATGAAATTATTCAACTTACCAAACTCATTTGAAATCAAATTGTTGTAAGCTTCAGTAAACTCCATCAAATTTGAGGCGTGCACGAAATCATTACAATATCTTTCCCAAGATACATCCAAAAGTTCACCATTGCAATCAATTATTTTTAAACCATTGTCTGGTTCAGGGTTATGTGAAGCTGTTATAGCTATTCCCACTGTTTGAGACTTCTTTTTAACGCTTCTTAGTACACACAAAAATGTCATTCGAACGGTTATCCAGTCCAAAAAAGAATTGTTCACTCGAAACCCTGATGTCCCATAAAATAATTTTGTTTGGTTTATTCTAACTGAATCTGTCACATTTTTTAAACTTTCGCTATAATTGTATAGCTTGGTCAGCAAATTCATCACTTGCATTTTGTCCTTTAAAAGTTATTGTTTACTCATAAATAAACCTTTCCAATTTCTTAAAATGCAAACTTGACTATTAAAGTTTATTCCACAATCCAGTATCGATACTTACAATTTTTCTTTTTATAGATATAATACATGTAACATGTTTCTTATGCTGTATGGCGTGATGAATGAACTACAATGTAGTTTATTGGTTATATTTTTATGCGGCCATTAATTTTAATTATCAATATATAGGTACTATCATAACACTGTTATGGTACAAATTGTACAATTATTATCAATTATTATAATAATCCATTTTTCATGTCTGGTAACTTACTAAATTATAATTGCATGGATCAATTATTCATTATAAAGTTTATAACCTTAAACTCAAGTCTTAGTCTAAGACTTAGACTCTAAGCTAAGCATTAAAGAAAATATTGTAAAAATATGTCAATTTGTGTTCCTTTGAATTTGAAAATGTTAGAACAGTGCTTCTCGTGGGGTGAATAATAAATATTTTGCATATTTTATTCAATCAAATTCTAAATCCAATTTAGTCAAATGTTGTTAGAAAAAATAATATTTTACCAATCATCTCGTTTTAGGTTGGTAATCAAAAAACAATTCCATTTTACCATATTTTTTTGAAAAATCCAAGTTTACCTAAAGTTTGGATCAAAAATCTCTCTATCTAATTTCAAAAGAGAAAACCTAATTTTACCAACTAATATTAAGAAAAATATTTTTGGATATGACTTTAGACGTGGAAGCTAAAATAAGGTTTAAATATAAAAATTTCAGTAAATTCGGCTCAATCAACAAAATATAAACAATTACGCAAAAATGTTGATAATATTGTCATTTCTAACTTCCTAGATGGTAGAAGTCGGATTTAGATATTTAAATTATTTATTAGGAAAAAATAGAATATGCAAAATTCTCTACACAAATCCTTTACTTAGACAAAAATGAATGTCTGTGTGTCTGGGTGTAACTATTTATTGAAAAAATTGATTGTCGCAGGAAATTTAAAATCAATTATCTTAAAAAAATCCCAATTTCTAATACAGTTTTTCTCAGAACATGTTTTTATCAGTTTGAAAATTGAGTCCTTCAGGGTAAAAAACCCAATTTTGCCTTTTGTTTATCAAAAATCAGCCAAAAATGTAATAAAACATACATTCTGGGACGCCTTTAAAATCATTAACATTGTCGTTAATCTCAGCCTCTAAACGCAAACCTTCATGATCAAAACCACAAATTATGCTTTGTTTTAAAAATGAAACATGTCCTAAAATAGTGGGATGAGATAGTTTTTAGTCAGTTAATATAAATACAAAATTTCAAACCCAGAAATCTACGCATTCCCGATGAAAAATCATTTTTAATATATTATCAACCAAATTTTTTTAAAATATTTCGATTAAAATAAAAATTGAAAATGTAAATATTGATCCTACAATTTCAAAAAAAATGTGCATTTAACGTCTACATATTTCCAATAAAGAAATATAGATGAAAATTTATATAATTCATTCCTTCGCAATTTTTTTCATTGCTACGTAATTTTTAAATCTCAAATTATCATTTCCAAAACATTTTGTTTAAAATTTAAATTAAAACTACAACAGCTATTACTAAAAGTAATACAACTTTGTTATTATTATTTTGATATTTATTACATTTATTTATTCATTATAGAACTAGGATGCTGTTTGTACGAAGTACATAACGGTTAAGCTAATCATTAATAAACTGATGAAAAAATTTTTCTAGGTTCAATTTCTTCTTTCTTCTTGAAACGAACAATATGTACAAAAAAACTTTATTAATTAAACATTAATTTAATGTTAATATGATGTAATTGATTAAACTTAATTAATAAAATTTGGCATGCATCAATCTTGTATTGATATATAATTGCAATAACATAAAATAGAAACATAACACACTACATTGTACATTGCATTGCCAGTACGTAAAAAAGAATATAAATTGAATCTGATGACATGTGGGTGATATAATATTAGACTACTAGGTTGACTGTTATGTACTACGTATAAACAGCACTTAACTCTGCCGAGGGCATATTTTTATTATAACAAAAAAATATTGGTTGTTAATATATTAAAAATTATTATTTCACCGGAAATTCGTAGATTTTTGGAGTTTAAATTTTGTATTTATATCAACTGGAATAACCTCATTAAAAAAATTATAAAATCTTTTATATTAATATTAATATTTATAAAAAAATTTTACTTTGTTGGACTCGGCCATATGAGTATTTTGAAGAGTTCGTCAATTTATCTTTATA
>LWCA01000123.1:0-49888 GCA_001642005.1 Intoshia linei | reverse complement strand
CCGCGTAATAATTTTTTTTCACATTTGGCCCGCCAAGCAAATTGAGTCTGACACCCCTGCTCAATATCGAACTATACCAGTGTATCCTAAGCGTGAGTCTGACGGTATACTGTCTGCCTTACTAGGCTATCACTTATATCGATTTTATATATCTTGTATAAGTGACTAAACCAGTGATTCATAATTTGTGCGCTGCATAGAAATTTGAGTATTTTATAAATTTTTAAAAATTTGTGTCAAACTTTTACATTAACATTCTTTGATTACGTTTTGGGATATTTTTAATTTGCTTGGCAATGTGAAAAAATTATCACGCGGGTCACACAAAAAAATTCTTTACTCCAACTATTACAGTTTTATATAGTATATTAGTTTTAAGTAATTAAAAAAATGGAAAAAACAATAATAAAACAATGACAACCGTTTTAAAAAAATTTCTGTTACATTTTATTTTTAAATATTTATTTCACATTTACGCACTAAAGTAAAAAGGTTAAACACTGGACTAAACCAACCATTCTCAACGGTGTCCACATCAGTTTTTTTGGTGCTGAAAATTCTAGTTAAATTATAATTATTTAGAGAAGTCAAAAGTTATATTTCGGCAATGATAGTAATTGTAATACTAATTTAATATCTTTCGATTACGACTGAATTTATGTGAAAACTAATCTTTCACTTATATAAAATTGTATATGTGTGTGTTAGCGTATATTTAAAAAATTGGCAGTCGTAGAATTAAAAACTCCAATTTCTAATACAGTTTTCCTAGGGCGTGTTTATATCTATTTTTAAGTTTCCGAATTTGAGTCCTTCCGTGTCAAACCCAATTTCCCTTTTTGTTTAAAACTAATTCTGGGACGCATTTTAAAATCATTAACATTGTCGTAAATCTCAGCCTCAGAAACGCACATCTTCACAATCAAAACCACAAATTACCCTATGGTTAAAATTAAACATGTCCAAAATTTTATAAAACATAAATTCTGGGATAGTTTTAAAATATTAAATTAAGCATTATAACTAGGGCGGTTTTTTTTTAACCTATAAAATAAAAAAATTGTAACTTATAAAAAAAAATTATGTAATTTTATTAACCTATAAAAATTTTATAATTACAAAAATATAAACTTCAAATTGGGAAATGTAAATTTCTATTTTGCAATATATTTATTTTCAAATTGATATCTTTTCAGATCGACTTTTAGGAAATTTTGGGATTCTAATAATATTACTGTCATATAATATATACTATATCAATCTATGTCATATAAATAATATAAAATTTAAATGACTTGTTAAATCGCAAGTGAATGTAAATAATTTTTGATATAACCATATTTATATTTTAAAAAAATGTACTTTAAAATCACCTGTTTCACTTTGTAACTTAATTAAATTTTAATTAGCTAATTAATATGCATAATATTAATATCATCATGCTTGTAATTTCATGCCGATAAACATAACAAAAATTAATTTTTTTAACTTTTAGTCGCCCTAATTATAAAAAATGGCAACCTAAAAAAAGTGCATATTCACTCAAAGCCGTTTTAACCCACTTCGTAGCCCGGTTGTTGTAATCCTCATTTGAAATAGTTTTTTTGTCAATATTATTTTCAATTCTGTATTATCTAATTATCATGAAAGTTTGATTATATAAACAGTTGAAAATTAATAAAAGAAAATTAAAGATTTGCTACTTTTTTTTTTAAATATTCACTTAAATATTATCATTTGAAACAGTTTTATATCAATATTATATGATAAACATTGTAGAGTATATTTTAAATTGAATAATTACCTGAACTTTGATTCTATATTCTACTTTGACTTTCTTTTTAGCTATTGGAATTCCCACACTTATAAACTGATTCTTAAGATATAAATGTTAAGTATTTTTTAATAAATTGGTGGCCTATTTTTAAGATATAAATGTAAAGTACTTTTATTAATTTGGGCCTTTTTTAATAAAAGGCCCTGGGCTACAGCCCATATTGCCCATGACTTAAAATGGCTCTGTATTCACTACCAAAACCCCAGATTTCCCTTTTTTAAAATGTTATGAATCATTACTAATGATCAAGTAAATTTAAATGTCATGATTTTCAAACGCGTCAGAGGATATGTGTAGACGTTCAATACACATTTTTTTCTAATTGTAGGATGAACTTTTTAATTTTAATTCAACATTTTGAAAATATTGGTTGATAATAAGTTATAAGTTATTTTTCACCGGGAATGCGTAGATTTGTGGGGTTGAAATTTTGTATTTATATCAACTGGAATAGGCTGTATCAGAATACTCTCTTTTGTTTAATTGGAGGAGCGTTAATTATGTCAATTTTTTTGTTTATAATATAATAGTTTCGAATTAAAAAAAATGAATACTAAAGTGTATTTTTGACCATGACTTCACTTTATATGATTGAAAAATTTTTTGGTGTGTTAACTGGATATAACTATATCATCTGTAATTTATACAATTTTAGAACTTTTTTCACTTTTATAACAAAGGGTAATTTGTGGTTTTGACCACAAAAATGTACGTTTCTGAGGCTGAGATGTACGACAATGTTCATGATTTTATCATGCGTCCCAGAATTATGTTTTTTTAAATTATAGGATTGATTTTATTTTTTAAAAAAAAGGGAAATTGGAATTTTACCTGACGGATTTAATTTAGGGAAATAAAACATATAAAAACATCACTTGAACAAAACTGTATTAGAAATTGGGTTTGTTTAAATTCTAGAACTTTTTATGTTTTAAATAAATGAATTTGTGCACATTGTGCATAACAAAATTATAGACGGATAATCAATTAAATATACACTTATGTATGTAAAAGTATTTGATAAAATTGTCTAGAAAAAATATACTATAACAACTATTAAATACCATAACATTTTTATCATAATTATTTTTGAATTATATTGTGAAAAAATAATAAATGTCTAAAACAGGGAAATATCCAGCAATAGGAATCGACTTGGGAACAACATATTCTTGCGTTGCAGTATATCAACACAATAGTGTCGAAATTTTGGCAAACGATGTTGGTACAAGAACGACACCAAGTTACGTGAGTTTCACTGACGTTGAAAGATTAATTGGAGACGCTGCCAAGAACCAGGCTGCATCTAATACAGCAAATACAATTTACGATGTAAAAAGATTAATTGGTCGAAATTATAGCGACCTTACTGTTCAACAGGATGTTAAAAATATGACGTATGATATCAAACCAGACGGAAAAGATAAACCGCAAATTTGTTTGACTTACAAAAACGAAAAAAAAAGATTTTACCCTGAAGAAATTTCTGGAATGGTACTATCTTTTATGGTCAAAACGGCAAAAAAATTTTTTGGTGCTCCAGCAGACGACAATACGAAAATTTCCGCAGTGGTCACAGTTCCAGCCTATTTCAATGATGGTCAAAGACAAGCTACAAAAGATGCATGTGCTATTGCTGGTATTAATGTTTTGAGGATTTTGAACGAACCAACGGCTGCTGCTCTAGCGTATGGGTTGGACAAAATTGGCGACGAAGATAGACACGTTTTAATTTTTGACATGGGAGGTGGCACATTTGATGTTTCTATTTTGACTATTGTCGGAGGTGTATATGAAGTAAAATCAACGGCTGGAGACACTCATTTGGGAGGTGAAGACATTGACGAGAGATTAGTGCAGCACTGCGTCCAAGATTTTCAAAAGAAACACAAGAAAGATATTACTGGAAATAGAAGAGCTATGCGTCGTTTGAAAACTGAATGCGAACGTGCCAAACGAAATTTATCCTCTGAATCGCAAACTATAATCAACATAGACTCAGTGTTTGATGGTATCGACTATCAGACTACCATGACTCAAGCTAGATTGGAAGATTTATGCAATGATATATTCACCAGCACACTCGACCCGGTCGACAAAGCATTGCGTGATTCAGGATTTGATAAAAGTCAAATACACGATATTGTTCTTGTTGGTGGTTCTACTCGAATTCCAAAAATTCAAAGTTTGCTTTCTAAATTCTTTAATGGTAAAAAATTAAATCATAGCATTAATCCAGACGAAGCCGTCGCGTATGGTGCGGCAGTTCAAGCTGCGATTATGGCTGGCGATCAAAGTGAAAAAGTTCAAGATTTATTGTTACTTGACGTAGCTCCTTTATCGATGGGCATTACAACTTCAGGCTCTGTAATGACTAAAATTATTGAACGTAATACCACTATTCCCACCAAAAAGATGCAGTCGTTTACGACGTACGCCGATAACCAACCTGCAGTTTCAATTGAAATTTATGAAGGAGAAAGGCCGTTGTCAAAAGACAATCATTTATTAGGAAAATTTGATTTAACTGGTATCCCTCCGGGTCCAAGAGGCGGACCCAAAGTAGAAGTCACATTTGATATGGACGCTAATGGTATTTTGAAGGTTACGGCAGAGTGTAAAGAAGCCAACCAAAAAAAAGATTTAATTATTACCAACGAAAAAAAAAGTTCTCAATCAGAAATTGACAGAATGGTTAATGAGGCTAAAAAATTTGAAAAAGAGGATAATATTAAAAAAGCCTCAATCGACGCTAAAAATGAACTGGAGAACTATGCTTTTGGAATTAAATCTGCCCTTTCAGAAGAAAAAGCGGTACAACTAATTGGTAAAGAAGAATGTGATAAAATTGTCAATATGGCCAAATCAAAGATAGAATTTTGTGACAATAATCAAGTTTTTTTTTTATTTTATTATAATTATCTATTTATATAAGTTACATTTAAATCTTTTAAATTTTAGAATGAGGACAAGGAATTGTATGAACAACATAAAAAAGAATTGCAGGAAGTATATACACCGGCAATGGGGAAATTGCAAGCTGCTGGTGGTGGTCAAATGCCAGGAAATTTTAATATGCCCGGAGGAGCCGGTATGCATGGAGATATGGGAGGTCCTTGTGCTGCTGGCCCCGGTGCATCAGGTCCAACTATCGAAGAAGTCGATTAAAATTTCATTAAATAATTTTCGTATTATTTTTAAAGTAACTAGAATTTTGTTTTACCTGTCGTAATTATGCAGATGAAACCGAAAAAACTTATTGCATTTACTTTTCGGCGTTTTATGCAATAATAGCATGAAGCTAAGCTGCCTATGAAAGTATTTTAGTAAAAATGGTTAGGTTTAAGATAATTCTCTAAATAAATATTATGTCGTCATAATAAAGTCTTTACTGTTTGCAGTTTTAAAGAAAAAACATTTATAGCGGAGATTAATATTCTGTCGGTTTAGAACAGTGGTCCACAGAATAATTTTGGTGGCTCTTTGAGTAAATATGTAAATTATTTATTTTTAAATATTTTCTACTACAATTGGCTCATTACAATAATTTTCAGATCACTCTGGATTTTATTTGTTGAATATACTAGAACCGCTTCACTTCAGTTAAAATTGAAATTATATTTGAAATTATCATGTGTGAATTTTCAAAAACGGGTTCCGTCTAATTTTTTGGTATATTAGTGGCCCATGAGATGCAAAAGGTTGCCGACCCTTTGTTTAGAACCATGTTTCTCAAACTTTTTTCTTGGGCCGCGCTTGGAAGCAAATAAAAAATTTTAGTAAACCAAGATTGAAGAAGACAACTAAGATTATAAACCATAGTATAAGATTTTGGAATGAAAGCTGTAAATTTAAGAAAAAAAATTATTTCCGTACAAAAAGCAAAAAATGTGATGTAATTGAACCTTTGCGAAACGGTATGACTTGTTATCAAATTTTCTTGGCGTACCGAATGAGAATTATTTATTTTTTAGATCTCATTCATGCTAATTATTTTTTTACATGATTAATCTAAATAATATTATATTATTACTAGCTTGGCTGTTTTGTACTACGTACAAACAGCACCTAGTATATTATATTATGTATCATAATTTTAGATTCAGTCTCAATTTTGAACATTGTTCTAGTCGTCGAGCCGCTATATGTATTCAAAATATTTTTAAACTATAAAAAATAAATATAGAAGAGTCGTGGAAAGACAACAGTGGGTTCAATTAGATGAAAACTATAGTTCTCTATATATACTACCAATTATAAAAAAAAGTCTGCATTAAAACGTAATTTGATTCATTCATACATGACTTAATACAATGGTGCAAAACTTTGTTTTCATCATTACGCAACCTTTTTTTGATGTGATCGACTTTAAAATTTTCAATGAGATGCGTTCGCACCTGACCTTTTATCCAATCTATGCTTACTAGTTATATACATATATATAGTATAGTTTTATAACATGGTGACGTTTACAATTGTCGTGACAATAAAAAAATAATATTACCGTTAGGCATATGTTCATGATTAGAGCCAGATGACCACTTATAAATGAATGTATTAACACCAAGCCTTAATTATCAAAAAACCCAATGTTTCATTAACAAAACCACTTAAACCCACTGCTCAATGAAAAAGAATTTTGATTGTTGACTGTTTTTGCCTTGAAGATGCTTTTTTGATTTATTTATTTAGACTAAAAAAACATACATTAACTGTATCGTTCCATCTATTCCAAAAATGAGTTATTTTATCAATCTCAAATTTTATGCTTGAAATTATTCTATTGCACGAACAAAAAAAAAAAATTAATTTGATCTTATTCCGATTTGTACAATATTCCAAAAAATGAAATGAATATAAAAAAATAATAAATATGACACAATTTAATATAAATGTATAAATTTAAAAGGATCATTATTTTGGATTTGATTGGTTTTTCTTATCGCCCTTCTTACACTTATCTTGAGGTGAGGATATTGTTGTCATAGCATATTTTCTAGTCCATTCCCTAGCATGACTGTTGTATTCAGATCTATTTGATTTATACAACCTGGCAATTTCTGGTACAAGAGGATCATCAGGATTAGGATCATGCAAAAGAGATTGTATCGACAAAAGAACTAATAAACATTAAAATCATTATTAACAAGATACCTTTTGAAATGGTCAAAGCTGGTGACCAATTAGTCTTGAGAATATCCAAGCAAATGCTTCCATTTCTATCTATATTGGGATGATAAACTTTAGTGGTAAACTGAATCTAAAACCATGTGACATGAATAATAAAAATTTACCTTTGGAGGTTTGAATGGATAATCGGTAGGAAAGTTGATATTTAAAAAAAAAACACCTCCTTCATAAATACCACCCTCCTAAATTCAAATTAAAAAATGCAATGATACGATATACCTGACCAACAATTGTAGCAGACCATTTATATACTAAAATTAATATAGACGCAAAAAACAAAAATGTTTACAGTCACCATCATTGATTGGAGCAGCAGTTATATTTGGAGGAGGTTCATTGTGCATATCCATGCGTTCCTAAACTCAATTTTTTTTACGTTTTATATAAACTTACTTTATAAATTCGTTTTGATAACATTTCAAAACGTTTAAGAGTAATTTTTCGCTAGCAATGAAATGTAAAATGTGAATCAAGTAAACTAAAAATGCAATAAAAACGTCGATTTATAGAACAATAAAGTTGTATATATATGGAAACATACAATTATGTCTACTTTATTTGGTTAAATTACATGTCACTGACGCAGTACAGTAATATCTAATTGAACTTGGTCGAATTGTACTATTTTGATCCAACAGCAACTATATATATTTACTCATTACTTTTACTAATAATGCCCTATATTTCACAAATTAAGTTAATATGGCAATATCGTTCTAATTGCCAACGAGTACAAGTATAAATAAAATTATTAGCATTTTATAAATGACTGCAAGCCTCGCAACTTGCGAGGGCATCTTAAATGATCATGTGAGGAAATTTTTAATTTCAATTAAGTTAAACTGATTTCTTATGATGTACATTTAAATGTACAAGTTAATTACGTATTGTATACATTTCAACGTGTAAATGTAAAAAAGGTCAATCCGACATAGTGCCAAACGTTTCCCACGCATAATTTGTACAAAATGAGTATATCCTTTACTTTATAAAATTGAATGTCTGTGTGTTTGTTACCATTTATTGAAAAAATTGACTAGCAGAATTAAAAAAACCCTATTTGACCTTTTTTATAAAAATAAAATCTGCCCAAAAATTTAATATAACATACATTCTGGGACACGATTTAAAATCATTAAAATTGTCGTAAATCTAAGCCTCAGAAACGTAACCCTTAATAATCAAAACCACAAATTACCCAATGTTTAAAAAATAAAAATATGTACTAAAATTTTATAAAGCATAAACTTGGGATATTTTTTAATATCATATGCATTATAATAAATGGCAACCTTAAAAAGTGCATTTTCACGATCAAAACCCCAGATTACCTTTTATTAAAAATGAAGAGTCATTGAATTTCAAACAAAATACCTCAAATAGTTATATCCAGTAAACACACACAAAAAATTTCAATCTGACAAAGTGACGCCTTCACGGTTAAAAAAGCACTTTAGTATTAATTTTTTTTTAATTCGAAAATATTTTATTAAAACGAAAAATTTGAAATAATTAAGTGTCCAAAAATTTAAAAAAAAAATTATTCTGATAGAGCTTATTCCAGTTGATATAAATACAAAATTTCAACCCCAGAAATCTACGCATTCCCGGTGAAAAATAATGTTTAATATATTATGAACCAATATTTTTCAAATTCAAAACGAATAAATAAATAATCATTTACAATTACAAAAAAAATGTGCATTGAACGTCTACACATTTCCAATTCAAAAATATGGATGAAAATCTATATAATTTATTCCCTTGAGATTTTTTTTCATTGCTACGCAATTTTTCATTTTCGAAACATTTAACGAAATTTTAGTTTAAATTTTAAATTAAAACTACAACAGCGAAGTATAACTTTGTTACAGTATAACCCCGTTTTGGGTACCTTTTTTATAAAGTGCCCCAAACACTGAGGGTAATCATAAAATTCTGTTATCTATTAAATTCATTGAAGAATGATATATTATATTTATTTAAAAAATAGACTTTTATAATATTGAAAATTTGAGAAACGCAAGAATATTAAGACGACAATAAAATCTTAATGTATACATAATATTAGATAAAAAGAAATTTGATAAAAAATTATTGGATCTGATATAAATAATCGGTTATCTTATTGTTTTTTTTTCTAAATTAATAAAATTTGGTATTAAGATCTTAAATTATCTTCAAATAAAAAATAATTATGTCCGCTTGTTGACGATATTTCTTCATCAAAATTAACACTCATCACTTGATTATTCAAATGTAGTACAATTTCCTTTTTTATTCGAGATATTGTTCCTTTACTCGTTGCATACATTACACATATTTTTAGTTCAGATAACTTTTTATACTAGGGCTTTTAATTTAGCTATATTTATAGGAAATAGTACAAATTACAATGAAACTAACATGATATTGAAAAAGTGCCCGCTGCAGGGTTCGTCCCAAACGGCGGTCGGACTGTATTATCATTTTATATTTATTACAATGCTTTGCACTGTTGGTAAAATTCATCCGAAATATGTATTCAAGGTAGTATATTAATAAAAGTGAGGTTTAATCAAACGTGGGTAGTTAAAGTATTGTACAAGGAAAAAATTTTCTTTTCTTTTTCTTGACAGGCTTGGGATTGTGACTTTTGTGACGTTGCAATTGGATCTTTCTAACAAGGCATTCGAAAAGCTAAATAATAATTAACTCAAATATAAATAGGACCATTGATGCAATGATCCTAATACATACATTACAGAAATGTACATTAGTAAATTAATAGTGAATACAGTTGTGCAGTGTACATTAAAATAAGAATGATAAACCATGTCTATATAAACAATCCATAAAATAATCAAAGTTTGTATTTACTATATAGGATATGACAGAGGTCGTCATAGGTACGATCTTTTAACTTTTAAATGTTTCAGTCCCAAAAATCCAAAAATAGACAGAATGTAAAAATGGAATTATATTTTAAATTCTGACTTTATTACAGTTTTTCAATATTTTTTAGTAACCCTTACTTGTATAACACTCTTAAGTAGACACTTTTTTATTTTATTTTAATATTAGTAGAAAAGTGATCATTTTTTTAGATGTTATAACAAAACTATCCACATATAAATTAATTTAAAAACCCCTCTCTATTTCCAAATTAATAATTTAAAAAATTATATTTTTGAATATCCAGTTGTTTTACGTCAAGAATAATAAAAAATACATAATCTGATAAAGATTAGAAACATTAAAATTAAAATTAGATTAAAATTTAAAATTAGAAACATTATGATCATTTTCAATTTCAAAGTCTTATATCTTCACGGCAAAACCCAAATTATCCTTTTTTGCAAAAAATAAAAAAGTCGAGAATTTTATACATGAATTGTGCGGATAGTTTTTTTAAAATGATAAACATTTTCATAAATCACAACCTCCAAAATGAGCATTTTCACGATCAAAACCTAAATTACTCATTATTTTGAAAAAGGAAATAACAAATACAGTGAAACCTCTTTATAAACAAATTATTATGCTTTTAAAAATATATCAATCGTATATAATTTGTTTATTACATTTTCACATGTCAAAGTTTACGTTTTATGGAATGACGTTATTTTGTCACTTATTACGTTTTTGTAATACTCCAAAAAACAAATTAGTTGTTAAATTTTCAAAATCTTTGTTTATAAAGAGGTTTGACTATATTCGTATAATTTCAAGTGAACACACAAAAAATTAACATAATTAACAAAATTCTATAATCAAAAAAAAAATACTATTTACTCAAACTTTTTGTGAATATTCCATTGAAAAAACAAATTAAACTATTAATTAATTAAAAAAATGCTACGTAGATAAAAGAATATTATGAGATATTATCTTGCACTATGAACTGTTTATATTAAATATTTTAGTGGGGTCAGAAGGCTCAAAAAATAAAATTTTATAATCTAAAGTTTGAAAAATCACTTCACTAATGTTTTTCCCAAAGTAATTTACATTACCAGTCGTTTACTAGTTATTAAAGCTTGTCAGCTGATTGATAATTACAAATTTTAATTAAATATTTAACATGACAGATTTTGCACGAAACGATGAAAAAAGTAATATCTGTTGAAATAATTTCTTTGACATACATGTTTAAATGAACAATGTTCATTGAACATATTTTAGTTACATATTCATACAGATATCAGATTTTCAGGATAACACTAAATCAAGTACATCCATTATTGTACATTAAGTACATGATTATAATAATTAATAATTATTAATTAATGTGCTATATATTTTTTAGATGAACACATATATTTATTAATTACTTTTAGTGATTACTGTGAAAGTCATTGACCAACCCTAAAACAAAACTATTTTATTAACCTAGCACTATTATGCAAATACATATGTATTAATGTAAATAAATAAATAATATAATTGTATGAATAAGTATTATGTAAATAGTAAAAACAATAACGTTACTAAAATTACATTTTCAATATTAATATCTTTTTTAGCAGAGCATTCGTAAAAAGTAGCAAAGCAAATTTCCGACAATTCTTTACCATCATTGTATAAAACAGTTCGAAAATCCTCTTTATCAGATTTATTTGCAGCAATGACAATGGGAGGATTAGGGGAGGTTTCTAAAGGGCACTTGATGCGTTTAATTTGTTCACTATACAAACAATTAAAAATAAAAAAAATAAAATTTACTAAATTGTGGATAATTCATCCAGTGATTCTTTTTCGTCAACAGCATAAGTCAGTATAAACCCTTCACTAGATCGAATATATGGATCTCTCAATGAAATGAAATCTTCCTGCCCGGCAGTGTCCAAAATATCCAATACGCATTCTACATTATCGACAATAATTTTTCGAGTATAAGAATCTGCTTTGGTTGGAACATACTCTTCGGAATACTAATATTGAGAAATCAAACGTATATAAATATTATAAATACTCTCTGTTGGGTAAATCTACGCACTATAGCTGATTTTCCTACTCCTCCAATCCCCACAATAGAGATCTATTCAAATTGACTCTACAAATAAAAATAAAAACCTTGAAAGTATAATTTGAAGCCATGAAATTTTGAAATTTATCAAAATTACTTTAATGATAAAATAACCAAACAATCATATTGTTGTTTAGATGTTCATATGAATTAAACTTGATTGTATACATTCCTATAATGAGGTCGCAGTTTAAATATAAGGTTAGTCATCTCATGTTGTTTATTGATCAGCATATCTATTTATTTTGTTTAGAGAGCATTGATTGTGCTCAATTGTCTTCAAAGTAATGCTTCTTATTTGAAAAATTGCTCTAACCGCAAAAAATCCAATATTGACATGATTACGTATTTAAGGCGTATACAATTGCCCGTTGGTGCTTTTGCTTATCTATAATTTATCAACATTAAAATTACAAATTTTAATTAAGATTTCTGAAATTAAAAAAATGAAAACCATACATATTGCTGGTACGAAAGGTAAAGGGTCAACGGCAATTTATTGTCAACAATTGCTAGTTAAACTAGGTTATAGAACCAGTTTGTTTAGGTATTTTTAGTGAATTGAATAATTAAGACACTTTCAAACCAGTGGTTGCCAATTGGGGCGTTGGACCACTTGGGGGTCTAAAACTATATGCCTGGGGTCAAATTCAAATAAAATATACAAAAATTTTATCAACTTTTGTTTGTTTTTATGAGATAGATTTTAATATATGTTACAGACTTGCCAGATTTTGGGAATTTATACCAAAACCTATGATAGCTACATTATTATTGCAAAAATCTCACCATTAATAAAATTTAATTAAAAATATCATCTCGAACTCTAGAAAAAAATCGACATTTACCAAAACTTATTCATTTTATTTTTTTAAAAAATCCCCTTTTCCCAATATTTATTTGAAAAATATTATTTTACCAAATCTTATGAGCAACAACTTACTAATTTAAAATAAAAAATTTAATTTTACCATTCTTTAATGGAAAATCCTCTTTTTTCAATATTTTTTTGAAAAACACGATTTTACCAAATATTATGAGAAAAAACCTACAATCTTTTCATAAATGTTATATATTTCAGGTTTCCTTTGTAGTTCAAAAAAATAAATATTTTGAAATGGGGTCCGCGTACACTATTCGAATGGGGAACCACTGTTTTAAACTCAAATAAAGGATGTAATAACTTTCGTTTTAGTTCACCTCATCTATATGATGTGTGTGAAAGAATACGTATTAATGGAGCGAATATTAGTAAAGATCGATTCTCTATACTTGTGGATCATTTGTACCAGCTATTAATGAAAGTAAATTTGATATTGCTTTGATAAATTAACGTTAAAATCTCTTTGAAATTAATTTTGAAAATTTCAATTTTTCGAAATTTTGATCGTAATGGTCATAAAATGAATTTAAACTTAATGGTCACTAATTTAGACAGATTCTGAAAAAATGCC
The DNA here is from genome assembly GCA_001642005.1 of Intoshia linei. NCBI lineage: Eukaryota > Metazoa > Orthonectida > Rhopaluridae > Intoshia > Intoshia linei. The sequence goes on along the minus strand of LWCA01000123.1, from coordinate 36,399 downwards.
TTCCTATTTTGAATTTCTTACGTTAATGGCTCTTTATATTAATTGTACAGAAAATATTGATTATTCGATATTGGAAGTTGGTATGTAGTTTTTTTGAAATTATATATTTTAATAAGGTATTGGAGGAAAATTTGATTCGACTAATGTTCCTACGTAAGATTTTAATGCAAATTTCTATATGTAGATTTTAAAATGAGATGGTAACTTTACTGTGACTTTAAGGTGTTTTATGGTAATAATTTTTAATGACGCTTAAATTGCTTTAAATTTAAATAAAAAGAAATATTTTCATTATCAATATGATATAAAAATTTACCTAAAACACCCTTCAAAATATGGTAAAAAAAAATTTCTATAAAAACCACTGAAATTAAAATTGATTAAAAGAATTTTCCAAAATAACCATTTTTAATTTTACATAAAAAAACAACACTAAAATCAATGTTTTAAAAGTTTGATAAAAAAAAATTACCACAAACTATCGATTTAAAGTTTGACTAAAAATTTATTGAAATATTACCAAATTTAAAGTTTTATAAAGCAATTACTGCATTTTAAACCCATTTTAAAATTGATAAAAAGGAAAAAACACTTTTTAAAGTTTGCGAATACGAATTACTCTGAAAATACTAATTAAATTTTTCTAAACAAATGAGCCTAAAATATTTAATCTATTTTTAAGTTAATGAAAAGGAATCATTTCACAAAAACCTCTAATAAAGTTAAACTAAAATGCATTTTAAATTTGAGAAAATAAAATTATCCCAAAAAAACCTTTTTTAAAATTTGATCCAAAAATAACATTAAAACATTTTTAAAGATATGGTAAAAACGAATTACTCCAAAAATTAAAATTTTTCTATTTTAATTTTTCATCTGGCTCTCCACGGTTCTGCTGTCCGTAAGAAGTTACTTTACATGTTTATCTATCTAATGAATTATTTATTAATCATTACATTAAAAAATTTAGAAATAAACAAGTTTGTGGAATAACTAACCTCGATTATGACCATACAGAAATTTTAGGTGGAGATTTGAAATCAATCACTAATCAAAAATTAGGCATTTTAAGAGTACATTTAATACATATACAGTATAAAATATACATGTCAAGTTTTTAGCCTAGTGTACCTACAGTAATTGGTTATGGACAATCAAGTATATCACTGAACCAAATAAAAACTGTTGCCAACAAATTAAACGTACTTTTTTTTTAAATTTAATATGAATAAATCCGTTCGTTTGGAGTTTTGGTTAATTTGAACAGCTGAGAAATATTAGTCTTATTTATTAAATCTATAGAAAATTGTTTAATTTTACTAATTAAAAAATATCAATTGTAACCAAACCCAAGGAAAATGTGTAATCTACACTGAAGGAAACGTTACCGTTTCACAAATATGAAAACCCGTTTTCGTTTTAAATGTCAACAATATTGAAACTTTAAATTGACGGTAACAAATATTTTTTTTTATATAGTCGCAAGTATATTTTGTTACTAAAAGTCACATTCAAGAAATGCTGAAAAAACACCCAAATGTAGATTCGCTTGTGAAAATTATCAATTTTTCTCATGCTCAAGTAAATTAACATGATTTACGGCGGTTCCCTTAATTTAAAACATGCGATCCTTTCATAAAGATATTATTCGGAAATCATAACATGATAAAATGTCGAATTTTGACCGGACCCTCAGAGCTCTGGGAAACGCTGTACTATCAGTCCATGTATGTTAAATGTTACCGTAAAATTTTAAATACTTTGTAGTTGATTTGCCAAATTCTAACCAAAACGAATTCTCAATTTGGTTAACTTGATTAATATCTTATTCTAATTTAAATTTAGTCCTTGAAAATATAGACATTGACGCACGCTTTCAAATTTTGAGACGAAAAAATGTAGTTTTTTACATTGACGGCGCTCATACGTCACTTAGTTTAAATGTAATTTTCACTTAATAAAATTTATATTTATAACTTTCAGTACGTTCAAAATTGGTTCCTATCAAATTCCACCTCAAAATGTAAAATTTTGGTATTTTATCTGACCGGAAATAGAAATCCGTCAAATTTGTTAAAAAATTTGCAGGTACATTTATAATTGTTAACTCAATATCTATCAAACTTTGTTAATAATTTTTTTTTTATTGACTTTATCAATATATTCTAAACCAGTGGTTCCCGATTCGAATAATGTAGGGACCCCATTTTAAAATATTGATTTTTTTGGGCCCCAAAGGAAACATGAAATATAAAACATTTATGAAAAAATTAAAGGTTTTTCTCATAAGATTTAGTAAAATCAATTTTCAAAAAAATATTGGAAAAAAGGATTTTCCTTTAAGGGTTGGTAAAATTGGATTTTTAAAAAAAATATCGATAAAAGTAGATTTTCCTTCAAGGTTTGAAATGGTATTTTTTTGAATCATACTGACCAGACATAGTTTTGAACCAGTTATCTAAACTTATTAAAATTTAAAGATTGGGGCCCTGTAATATGTTCAAATAAATGTACTCTTACTGGTATGGTTTTGACACACAGATCGAGCCTTAATAAAATGTATTTATAACCAATCATTGAAAAAATCTTAATTTATTTTAACATTTAGAAAATTGACTTTGATTATAAATTCATTGTTGCACCGATAGGTAGAAACCATTACACACACGACACTGCCAATTATGGAACTTGTATTGGTATAAATCACATACAAACAAAAACAGGACCAAATTTTATTTATTTTAATTCTATTCACAATTTAATGAAAACAATTAACCTAATCAAGAAAATATCAAAAATTGATGTTCTAATAACTGGTAGCATTAAATTGACGGGTGCCTTTTTGTCATATATATAATTTTTGAATAAATGTACATTAAAATTCAATATATTTACATGTTAATACAATGCATGGGTCGGCAACCAGTGGCCCTTTGAGTAAATATGTAAATTATTTATTTTAAAATATAATTGGCTCATTGTAATCACTTTAATACTGAATTTTCAGTTCGCCCTGGATTTTATTTTGTTGAATAGACTAGAACCGTTTTTGTTTAGTTAAAATTAAAATTTATCATGTGTAAATTTTAAAAAACGGAGCCTGTACAATTTATTGATATAAAAAAGTGGTCCATGAGATGGACAAGGTTACCGATCTCTGATATTAAGTATTCGGCATAGATTTGAAATTAAAAAGTTTAATTAAATTTGCGCTTTTTAGACATATTTCCATCTATGTAAACGCTGGGTAAATCATCCGAGTTGTCTCTTTTAATGTTACCGTTTGAAGAGTTTTCATACATGGATTTATCTTTTTTAATAATGTTGATAATATTCTAAATTCAATTAAATTGATAGACACTAAGACAAACATTTTGACCCAATTCTAAATTAGGGATAGGAAACTTTTCTAGCGATTCATTTTGAATAGTGTCTAAAATTATTTTGTTTTCGATAACATCATTCTATAATAAATTAAAATTATTAATGTAAATTTAAAAGGAACAAACCTTCACGTTAATCGGTTTAATTTCAATATTGGAAGATTCATTTGGTGTTTCTTTTTTGGTTTTGTGAGTGTATATAAATTTGCTGGATATTGTTTCTCGGTAAACACTAGAAATTTTTTTGACCCATGTAATCAAAAATCCACAAACAAATGAACGTACATCATCAGAAAAATTAAATAGTTGCTCCTATTTTCATTAATAAAAGTTAGGACGACTAAAATACAAAATTACCAAAATGTGAATTATAACATTGTTGAGAATATCATCATCCAAAGAAACTAATGAATACACAATTATGGCAAAGTGTTGAGCTATAAACTCGTTGGCTAGTTCTAAAAACTGTTCCTTACATTTTCGCGAATCATCTAAAATTGATTTTATCAATTCTATTAATAATACTTACCAATACTATTGCAACACAAGAAATTAACCAGATTACTTATGTTTGATACATCACAATTTAAAAGACTGTGCATAAGGTCAATGTTATCTTTGGTTGCGATTTTTTGTTTATCGTAGTAAGAATAATACGAAGCTCCGAAGAGAATGGATTCCACGTATAATCGGATGTTGTCAGGAGAAACTACTCCATTTAAAATAAATGGTCCCGAATCCTGAACATCTATACTCAAAACAAAATTTCGAAGGCTCATAATAAAACCATTTGGAATAGCACTACTATCGGTTTGGATTGCTATTAAATCCCGCGCTGTTACTTTAGAAATAATTATGTCAATAAAAGATTTGAAGGTTTCTCCATTGCTAGAATTTGTGGCTATACCCAAAGCAGAAAAAGCATCAGAAAGCAATTTGGTTGCGTATTCCTGCGTTTCATTTAAAAACATGTTTAGAATTCCAAATATTTGTTCTTCGCCGGGACCCGGTTGAAACGAATTTAGCCTAGCTGTCAAAGATTCTATTCTTTCTCCGTCGGTCCTAGAGTCTCCATTTGTTTGGTTAGAAGAAGATTCATCTTCAGATTTGTTATCTCTTAAAACCCTTAAAAGGGTATTCTGGGATCTAGACACTGTAGGTGTCGTTGTAGACTGCAAATTTGAACCAATTTCCCTTTCGGTGTCGCCGGGCTGACGATTAGATGTAAAACTACTTGAAACCTGTGAATTCACATTATCATTTTGGTTAATGTTATTGTTTTCATTGTTATTATTTACATTTCTAGTGGTTTCAGTTCGTGACGATATTACACGATCTAAAATTGATGAAATAATCCCAGACAATGCCTGGTTTGAACTATTATTGTCATTTTGAGGATTTGTAGTTGGTGTTTGAGATGTTTGGTTGTTTACCAAATCGCTAGAAATATTTATGGTGGTGTTGTAAATTGGTTGGTCCATATGAGCTATAGATACTTGAGGATACTGAATCATATTTCTATTAGTGGGTCTAAAACCGCCTCTAAACGTTTGTGGCAAGTTTCTAAATATTCGTGGGTTGCTGCTTCTCATGCCTTGGTTTATCCCATTGCCAGATCTTTCAAATCTTTCTCTGTGTGCTGATCTCTGAGGTCCATTTTCAACAGCTAATTTAAAAGTTAACAAATTAAATTATTCCAACCATTATACTGTACTAATTTAATCAGCAACTAATTTTTAAGAATTGAAAAAGATAGATTTAACGCAATTTTTTATTAATCTTAGGTAATTAACATATTAGACATGTTTTAAATGTCTTGATCCTCAACTACATGAAATGAAAATTATTAAAAAACTTTTGGTTAGTGCTTAATGGAAATTTCCATGGTCATCAAATTTTGGCAAATTAAAATAATATACAATAAGACTTACTAGTAGGTGGAGTTCTAATATTAGACCTTTCCATTATTTCAACGGCAAGCGGCATTGCCTCGTTTAAAGCATCAAATACAGTTATAAGATTATAGAAGCTTCTTATGGTGATTGAAAGTGTGGACTAAAAATATAATATCAAACATAATCTAGTCAACGTTATTAAATTTTTTTCGAATTAAAGTTGATTCATAATGGTTTAGCTTAACTTTAAAATTTACCAGGGTAGATGGTGAGAAAAATTAAAAAATATTAATAATATTTGTTATTTTCATATTTTGGTTCGTTAAGATAAGTTTCATAAAAAATATTTCAATATCATTAAGTTGTCTTTGGTTTAATTTTAAAATGTATTACTTTATTAATTTACCAAAAATTTCAATAGAGAAAGCGACAAGCATTGGTTACTTATATTATATATTAGACTACAATTGATGTAAGTTATATTACAGTAGTGTTTACTGATTGGGGTCCCTTTATCCCTTGCGGCCCGTAAGAATTTTTAATATTTATTACATAGTTGCCAGATGTTGGGAATTTATCCCTAAACCTAGACGACTTTTATCCATCATTAATAAAATTTAATAAAAAAATACCACTTCAAACCCTCATGTAAAAATACACTTTTACTGATATTTTTCAATAACATGATTTTACTAAATGGTGTTCAAAAAAAACCTTCCACTTTTTTATAAATGTTTTATATTTTATGTTTCCCTTGGGGTTCAAAAATATAAATATTTTTAAATTGGGGTCCGTACACTATTTGAATCGGGACAACTGTATTACAGCTACTTTATATAACTTCCATCATTATGAAACAATCTCTAATGTGTAATAAATATTTATAATTATGAATTACAAAGGATCGTAAAATTCGAACGAATCTTTCTAATCGTTGTAATAATAAATTGTAATGTCGAATATGTTGTCTAAAATGTAAATACAACAATATTGGTTTCTCATTGTGAGCCAGCAACATTTAACAACATATCAATTGCGTTAATTTTTGAATTAGAAAAATCTGGTAGAGTTCAGGGCCGCGTAGAGAGGCCAGAATCATATGACTAGATTAATATGCTAAATTAATAGTTGATGTTAAAAAAATAGTAGGATTTTTTTTACTCCAGCAAAGAAGCGCTGAAAAAAACAATGGATACATCAAGGCACCATTTTTATCAACTTGTATATAGGGTGACCATTTTAATCGGACCCGGGCCACTTATATAATATAAAATCGTAAATCAGATCAACTCGATAAAATTAAATATATTCATTAAACCTGGCCTCTTAACCTTGTTTTTCGAGCGAAAATTCATCATGAATAATCTTCAGTGGACCTTATTGTGAACACCCTGGATTATATTAATGTATTATAAATGGTTTTAACAGAAATCAATTTTTTATTGTAGCGGCATTAAGAGCTTAAGTTATTTATTTTTACCGATTTGTGAAATTAAAAAATAGCATATATGATATATCATGACACCCGTAACTTTCACAGAAGAATATCAATATTGTTTATTTTAAAAAGAAAAAATACATTTTCGGTTATACTTCAAATTAATATATAAAAATTAAAAACATTTTTAAGATAAAAATAGCAAACTTTTACAAAATATTTTTAGATATTACATAGATAATGGGTTAATAAACTTTTTCTGCGTTACTGCAAGAATATACATTTTTTTAGTGGTAGAATACTAAAATAACGGGAAAAATTTCAAAATATCTTCACCAACCACATTGACATATACAGACTTACATACATACTTGAAGGCAGAAGTAGTCCAGAATCAGAGGAAATAATAGACCCATATATTTTTTTTTAAAATAGAACGTATATACTAGTCGTTACAGATTGTTCTTGAACTTCAAGAACCATTGAACCCTTAGGGTCCAAAAACTATATGTCTGGGGTCCGTGAGATTCAAATAAAATATATAAAAAAATTTGTTAACTTTTGTTTATTTAATTATTTATTACATAGTTTCTAGATTTTGGGAAATTATCCCAAAGCCTAAACGACCACTATTATCATTTGAAAAATCCTACTTTTATCCCACCATTAATAAATATACCATTTTAAACAGTCAAGGAAAAATTGACTTTTATCGATATTTTTTCAAAAAATACAACTTAAACTCAAAAATAAAAAATACAATTTTACCAAACCTTAAGGGAAAATACCTTATTGCAATATTTTTTTGAAAAACACAATTTTACAAAACCTTGAGAAAAATCTATTTAAACCTTAAAATAAAAAATTCAATTTTATCAACCCTTACGGGAAAATCCATTTAAACCTCAAAATAAAAAATCTAATTTTACAAACCCTAAAGGGAAAATCTCCTTTTTCCAATATTTTTTTTAAAAATACGATTTTACGAGATAGTTTAATCGTTTATCCTCTAAAAATTTAAATTAAGTTAGAAATCTCATCGATCATAATGAAATTTCCCAAAAATATATATTTTTGCAACAGTATTTATTAATAAATTAAAATAGCCGCCCTCAAGATTGTATGCACATATCGCCCCTAGATCATCTACACGGTATAACATATCAAGTGTTTATTCAAAATTATAAAACAACTTTTCTCAACGGTTTCACTTTCCAAAAAAAAGATTATACACAACTGCTTTAAAAATTTCATAAATTAGTCAAAATTCAAAGTTTTGACAATCTATTTTAACCATTTTAACACTATATAGTAAAAAGAATATAACGAATTGTTAGTCAACCGACAAGAAATGAATATAGTTAATCTTCCATCGTCATCGACCCAAAACAAATTGATATGATGCATTATTATGCTACTGATATACTATTAAAATTAAAAATCACGTCAAATTAATTCCTGTTGCTTGAACTGCAGATTGATGCTAATAAATTAACGTAAATGAGTTTATAATAAAAAATATAATTACCTCTAAAGCAGCTAAAGCTTGTTCAAGTGTATTATTAGATAAAAATCGATTCATATCAGCATGGCGATCTATTCTCTGCACAAATGGAAACATAACATTTTGTGGTATTGCTGATGTTATAGCTGTGGGTGGAGGTACTCTAGTTGGTTGAGAGTTATTTGTAGGTTGACGTTGAGTCTGGGTCTGACCCGTTGTATTGGTAGCTGGAGTGGTTTCAGAACTGGTGGGAACTGGACTACTCATGGAAAGTGGACTACTCATTACCACATATGCATGCACGTTGCGATCGTTCTAATTATCGTATAAATATAAATATAAAAACTTTTTACTGCAGATTCAAGATGTATGCGGGATGCTGTCATTCCCGGTCTCAAAGAATTGGATATAACTTGTTCAATTCTTGGAGCATTTGGTTGATTCGTTATGGGCATAGATCGATATATAACATTGGAATTTCCGTTGACAGACACATGTATATCTTCATTTTCATTGCGATTCACTGTACGCGCAGGAGGTTGTCTGCTGACAACGTATAAAGTTTTACCATCATAATTAGATATAGACTCATCGTCTGCGATTGTAGTACATTGATACAAAAGTCGTTGTTGGTCAGAAGGTATATTCTACATTACACAGTAAATATGAATTAAAAATAAAATTACAATTTGATTTTCAATCATTTGTTTAAAACGACTTATTTGAATCTAAAATTTGGTTAGACTCATATTATTTCAATTTACATCTTCGTTTATACAAAATTGTCGTATTTGTCCATTCAAAGTACGTACGGTTAAGTTGACCATTTTTATTTTGTAAAAGAATAGAACGATAAATCGTAAATATAAACTCAATCAAATAAAACTAAAATCTATAGCAATGTGTTATGAAATAAACTGAATGTATCACAGAGTTACCTAATTTCAACAAATAAAGTTGATCAAAATACAAAAGTATCATTCTTCTGTCTACAAATTATGAAACGTTATAAAAAAATTTCCATACATTAACAATTGAGGGATATGAAACGTAATGGTCAGCATTAAACTGGTTTTAGTTTCTAGTGATAGGACCATTTTTGTTGATAGACTTTATTGTTTCATATTCAATTTCTTATTTTTCATTTACATGAATTTTCTGGAACATGACTGAAAGTAATCGAAAGTCTTGTAAATTGTATGATCTATTATCATACATTATAATATTGTATACTATAGAAGCTTTATATTGTTATTTATCATGTGCTTAGCTAGCTACTACATTGTGCTATCACGCACAAATTGCCTCTACAATTGCAAATGCAAATTTAGATAAATGTTCGCTTTGACTTTAAGAGATTTCGTTGTCTCCGAAATTATTTGTGATTATCACAATTAGTTTAGTTTAGCCTTTAATTATTTATATCGCTTGTTCCAATATTTGTTATAATCGGAGGGTATAAAAAAAGATGAAATGCTCTTAGGTTCCAGATCATAATTGTCTAGTGACTGTTCTTGATTAAAATTGAAAATAGTAAAAAGACAAGTGCTTTTGATTGATTTTGAAACTATGAAGGTTTATTTGGCTATTCATTATATCATTAATGTCGTCTGGTACTGATAATTTATCAATTACATGTATATATTTTTTATCTGTATTTACTTTTGTTAGCTAAATTTATTATCGTTAATTTAATTTAAATTTAAAATTTTAAATTTTAAAATGAATTCTATAAACGAGGTATATTATTTAAAAAAACTTTAAATAAAAGATAAATTTAGAGCAGTGAAGACGAACTTGTAAATAAATTCAATGATAGTATGGATAACTGCTCTGCTAAACTGGTTATTTATAATTAAATTATGTTTACATTTTACTAAAAAAGCAAGCGAATTACATTATGTAAATTGTGCATCAGTGTTTTTTAAATTAAGATGTTTGCATAAAGAAATTGGCATTAAAATTAATTTAGAAACACTCAATAGGCGACAAATTTTCTGCAATTTATGAAGAGGATGGTATGAGATATAATTGTACCATTTTGTCTATTATCGATGAAGATACCTGTGTCGTAGAGTATGAATATTATTTAAATTGCGAAAAGAAAAAAATGACTGAATTACTACCCATCATTCCTACAAATTTAAAAGTAATTGTAAAGATTTTTATTTATTAACAATAAATTAATTGTGTAATTTAAACTTATCAGGAAAAGGAAAACAACAAAAAAGAGGTTAATTTACATTCATTTGTATAATCATTGATTAACCAACTAAAAACCTCACCCAAAGATTTGTTCTTAGTAACAAAATAAAAATATTTATAAATCTAAATATTTTTGTTAAAAATCAGTGATTAAATTTACTGTGCAAAAATGACAAGTATCCTTGTACAAAATTGAATGTCTGTGTTATCGTATGTTTAAAATATTAACAACCGTAAAATTTAAAAAACGCAATTTCTAATACAGTATTTTCTGGGGATGATTATATTATGATTATCTATTTTTCAGTTTCAGAATTTGAGTCCTTCAGGGTCAAAAACTCAATTTGCCTTTTTTTAAAAATAAATCAACCAAAAATTGAATTAAACATAAATTCTGGAACGTGTTTTAAAATTATTATCACATTGTCGTAAATCTCAGCGTCAGAAACGTACATTTTCTTAATTAAACCCTCAAAGTACCCTTTTTATAATGAAAAAAGCTCTAAAAGTTTATAAAACAAATTATGGTATAGTTTGTTAAATTATAATCACTATCATAAATGGTAACCTCAAAAAAGTGCATTTTCATGTTTAAAACCAGATTACTTTTTTTAAAAAATGAAAATAGTCCTAGAATTTAAAAAAATTATAACTGGAAAGTTAATTCACTCAATAATTATCAATCTGACAAAGTTACGCCTTAATGGTCAAAAAAGCACTTTAGATTTCATTTTTTTTCGAAACGACACTGTATTTTATTAAAAAAATAAAACAAAATGTAGTGGATTAATTCACTTTAAATTAAAAGATGTGACATGACCGGCTTGTGGTGAAAAAACTTTGGGAACCACCCCTTTAAGGCATTGATAATAGTGAATAGTAGCATCATTAAGTAAGATTTTATTATTGAATGTAGTTTTTGGGAAGAATTAAAAAACTTCGCCCTCGGCAGAGCTAGGTCCTGTTTGTACGAAGTGTATAACAGTCCATCTAGTGAATTATAAATTTACTCGTCATTGATTACATACGTTATTTAGTGTCTTTAAAAGTTTTTATCTACTTTTAATATTATTCATTAATAATTTTAATTATAGAAAAATACCCAAAAAAACTCAGAATTTATAGTAGATTTATCAATTTATATTATATTTTTTGTTTTTATCAATGAATTTTACATAAAGTTAAACTTTAGAAAGATATGGCTATGCCTCCAATTGATTTTTTGGATATCCCCAAAAATTGTTGTGATAAAGCTGGCCTTAAAAGCATGCTTATGTCGTGGTATTTATGTGGATACAAAACTGGTTATTGGAAGGTAGATTTTATAAATAGTTCATATGTATTGTAATAATCACGGTGAATAACTGAAAAATCGTTGAGTCTAATATTACTTGAAAACAGGGCCGTGGACAGTCACTAATAAGCTCTATAACAAATGGGATATCTATACATTGCTTAATCTAAGGGTTCCCAAACTTTTTTCACGACGCACTGCTAATTAATTTTAATATTTATCGTGAACGATTAAAGCAAAATTACAGGGCAACTTTAAAAAAAATTTAATAAAAATCGTAATAAATTGACTTACATTTAAATTGTTAATTAATAAAAATTTTTCATGGACCAACATTTGGCTTAATCGATCTTTTATTTCTAAAAATTAAAAATAATCGTTGGAAATCACATTGGTTATGGAAATTTTCCAATATTACCTATTAATAAATTAAAAAAATAGGCAACTCATGATTGTAGGCTCTCTCCACGGGCCTGCTTGGAATATATGAATCTGATTGTAAAAATATTTTAATCACCTTTTAGGCTCGATACAATGATTAAAGGTACAATGTTTAATAGTAAAAATATGTATATGAACAAATAAATTATTTTGTATCACTTTTACATTGTTGCATTTTTTCATTTTCTGCATCTTTTAATTTATGTTCTTCTACTTTCTTTCTCATAATTGCAGCGTCCCTAATTTAATTTATATTTTTAAAGTCATTTGGTCTGCCATGAGTCATTAGTTTTCTGTGAACTGAGTTTATGACGAAAATCTTTATATTTAAATTTTACATAAAATGGTTTAGTACAAGTTGGATAGTGTTACAAAAATGTTGTACTCTCATAATAATATTATAACTTACAATTCTTTTCTTTTGGCATGCGACAATGTCTCCGTTTTTTTTTTGTTGCCTTCGTGTCGTTTTTCAGCTCGTTTTCTGTCAGTTTCACGTCTATTTCCTCCTAAAGTTTTGATTAAACAATGTTTATTCAAAAAGTTGGCTATCGTAATTTAAACTAATTTTATAGTACTGTATTATTGTTTTTAATTACTCGACATTTATCGTTTAGCTTCTATGTAAATTACTCAAAAATCAAAATCTTAACATGGTTACAAATCATAATGAACTTGTAAATAAAATGTAATGTTTCTTTAAATTAATTTGAAATAAATGTCAGTGCCACCTACCCTACCCAGAGACACCTTTTCGGAGTTGCATTTTTCCAAATTGAGCATTAAAAATTAACTACATCATGTCTACATGTAACAATTATATATTACGTCAAATCTTTCAACAGATTATTTTATATTGTCCAAAAATTGGCTAGACACAGATATAGGTAACCCAACCCATATGAATTATATTTTCATATTGTAGGACCTACAGGGTTAAAGAATACTTTATTATATAAAGTTTATATTAATGTTTAATCCAAACAATTAATATATATTTTGACTTTCCATATTTAATCAGAGTAGATCCGTTGGTCAAAACATCATTCATAGTGACATTATAATTTTGATCCTTAATCTGTTTAAAATTGACGTATATTGTACCACTTTTAATTTTAGAAATATCTACATTTTTCATAAATGAAATAAGAATACATTATGCATATTTTACCGTTTTTTTCAAAAAGTTTACAAGTTTCGAGTAATTTTTGTAAATTTATTGGAAAAAATTCAAGCTCAATGTATAAATATTTAAAAAGTCGAATTAAGTCATTTTTATAAATATTTGATAATAATTGAACATCTTTCGAGTTTATCAATTCTGTCAATTCTATTACGTCTTTTAAAATTTTTTCTAAATTAAATAAAATAAATAAATAAAATTCAGTGCCACCTACCCTACCCAGAGACACCTCTTCGGAGCCGCATTTTTCCAAATTGAGCATTAAAAAATGTACTCGTCAATATTAATTATGTGTGGTAAATTTGAAATGTCAATCCGAGAGCCTTAGAAAAGTGGATAAGGCTATATGACACTTTTTCGTGTGCGAATTTTTTAGGGACCTATTTTTCAGTTTCAGTCTCAAGTTGGGTAGGTTCGGCTCTGCATATATTAATCATTATCTTTAGCATTAAAACCTCCATGAACTAATTTTAATAGTGAATTTGCAAGAGTTTTTTGACCCAAACGTAGATGGGGTTGTTTCTAAATTGTTCATTGTTAAATATGTTCTATAGTATATAATCTATACAGTATTTTCTTTAAGTCTCGATAAATTTTTATAGATACGTTTATTCAATAGGGGGACCAAGGCATGAATAATTTATTACTAAAAATTATTAGTAATGTGTTGCTTCTACGTTTAGCCAGAATTATAAAATTCCCAATATGGATACTTAAAGAGAACACTGATTACAATTACATACATACTTTATGATTTTGTAACAAATTTTCAATAAAATTTTCAGATAAAAAGGTAAATTGACGTAAATACACGTCTAACATGAAATCTGGTGTATTGTAAAAATTCTAAAATTTATTTTTAAAATTAACACAAAGTTAAAAATACTTGATAAAAGGTGTACGGAAGTGTTTTATCAGGTGACAAATTGACTAGAGAAGCGTTTTCACTTGATTTTCCAATTTTTGCGCCGGTGGAATCCGTCAAAAGTGGAGTAGTTAGACCAAATACAAATTCAGACAAATTTCTTCTAATATATTCAAACCCAGTCAGTATATTCCCATGTTGGTCGTCTCCACCAATTTGAATTTTCACTTGATATTTTCTTAACATGTGATACCAATCATAAGCTTGGAACACGGGATAAATAAATTCAGACAGTGAAAGACCATGTTGACTTTTCATTCGCTGTTTAACGCTATTTAGTAATATCAAGGTAAAAGTATTTTAATAAAGGTTTAATCTTTTTGTAACCCACAAAAAGGACATTTTATTATTTTTTTGCAACCCTTAAAAAACTTTATCAAAAAAAGGATTAATCTTTAATAAATCTTTAATTTAATAAAAACCTCTCACGAGTAAGTAATGTTTTTGTTCTAATATTTTTACAAGCATTGGAAACGAAATCTATGCAATTAATATCATTGTACCACTCTGAATTGAATAAAATTCTAAATTTAAAATGTTTAAAATAATTATAAGTATTGCAATTTATAATAACCTAAAATCTGACGTTAATTCTATATCCCGGTTTATATTATTATAGATAGAATTGACTGAATCAGACAAACATTTGGCATTATATTTAATTTTATCATCTACATTTCTATCTTTCGTATGACCACTAGGATCTCCAATACAAGCCGTACAATCACCTATAAGTTAATTTAAAAGTTTGCAATTCTTGCTATGAAAAATTATCATAGAGCACTAGGCTTAGATCAATTACCGAGCCCACCCTACCAAATTAGAGACAGAAAATCAAAAATAGGTCTATAAAAATATGCATTTTTTTCACACACCATGCATATTACTCTAGCCCCTCCACTGGTCTAAACTTTCATGTTAAATTTGATACACAAAATATTAATGATATTCAAAAATAAAATCATATTAAATGCTCAATTTGCAAAAGTTAGGCGCCACTTCAGAAATTTTTCGTCAAAAGAGGTCACTCTGGTATTGTAGGTTCGGCGTTATATGGCTAATATAAATCCATTTGTATATAAAAACATTGGGAAATTTAT
The DNA here is from genome assembly GCA_001642005.1 of Intoshia linei. Lineage (NCBI taxonomy): Eukaryota > Metazoa > Orthonectida > Rhopaluridae > Intoshia > Intoshia linei. Next base: position 21,031 of record LWCA01000123.1, on the reverse strand, counting down.
TCTTATTTTTATTAATAAAAATTACCAATCAAAATAATAACTCCATGTCCCATCATATTGAGATGGAAACATGTTAAGAGAGGAATCAAATGACCCAAGTGTAATGAATTTGATGTGGCGTCTATTCCTAGGTAAACAGTCTGTCTTTCACGTAAAAGATTATTAAGTTGGTCAACTCTAATTTAAATTCAATGAATTAATGAAATAAATTAAATACTTGTTTTGTTCTCGCCATAACGTGTTTAATTGCATTAGTCATTCGCAACCGGACCCGGTTGTGAAATGAAAGAAGTGATAAAAAAACAATTTTACTACCAACATCATTTTGTTTATTAATGTAAATGAACAAAAATGACAATCACTGACTTATAATTGTATGCATATTTATTTATTAATTATCGTAATAAATTACCTATCACTGGGAAATATATTTTTAACGAGAAATCTGTCTTTTAAATGGGATATATCTGATTTATCAATCTTTTCAAAATTAATAAAACTAGAAATTCCTCGAACAAGGATACATTTCTTTATTGGTAAGTGTTTTTTTAATATCTTTGAATTTCGTTGAATAAAGTTCATTTGGTTGATAATTTGGTTTATAAATACATGTAAAATTCTAAAAATTTTGTTTTTTAATTCAAAAAATTATTGATGATGTTTAAGCTGCTGTAATCTATTTATTGTTGGCCTTAATTATATGAAGTAAAATGGTTAAAAATGTATGTCTGTTTATTTGTTTATTTATATATTTGTTCCAGCTTATTTAAGAAAGTAAGGGCAGTCGAGTTTTACAAAGTCCATATTCTTATAACAGTTTTTCCAGAGTGGTGTTTTAGCGCAAATTTCAATTTTAGAAATTGAGTCCTAAAAGGTTAAAAATTCTAATTGGCTTTGTTTTTAACTTCAAAACCGTCCCAGTATTATAAAAAATACACATTCTAATAAAACGTTTTAAATTCATCAATATTAACATAATTTTCAATTTCAAAATTTTATATCTTCACTGTCATAACCACAAATTACCCTTTTTTGAAAAATTAAGAAAGTCCTGGAATTTTATATAACATAGGATCTGGGATGGTTTTTAAATTCATAATCATTATCATAAATGGTAACCTAAAAATAGGTAATTTTTACTATCATAAACCATGATTACCTTTTTTATAAAAATGAAAACAACCCTAGATTTTAAAAAAAATTACAGATTATACAGTTATATCAAGTTAAAAAACAACATTTATAATACCGTTTTTCGAGAATGATATTTTATTGTAAATGTCATTTCAGAAATGGAGATTTATGGTCATAAACCCAATTTACCCTTTTTTAAAAATAAATTCTGGCACGCGTTTTATATTCATTAGGATTGTCGCAAATATCAGCATCAGAAACGCACATCTTGGTCAAAACCACAAATTACGTTTTGTTTTAAGAATCTCCCGTTATTTTATAGAACATACATGCTGATATATTTTTTAAAATCGAAACATTAAAAAAGTGCATTTTTACGATCAAAACCCAGATTATTGTTTTTTAAACATGAAAATAGTCCAATATTTTTAAAAAAATTACAGCTTACACTATAAGCTTATTTTTTTCAGTGGGACCTGGGATTTTTTATAGAGTGAAAGTGGGGTCTAGCATAAATAAGGTTGGGAAACACTGCCTTATAGTGAATCTGACAAATTGACGCATTTAAGGTCAATAAATCACTTAATATTCATTTTTTTTATTTCTAAACTATGTTATACTACTAAAATAACTACAAAAAATATTCAATAACAAAGTCCTAGAATCTAAAAAAAATATTATTTTGATATAGTTTATTCCAGTTGACCTAGAAAAAAATTTTAACCAAATAATCGACGGATTCCCGTTCAAAAATAATTATTTTGATTTATTTAATATTTATTAACATTTTTGTTAATTGTTTGATATTTTGTGTATAGTCATCATCATCCTGATTATCCAAAAAAACTTGATGTTCATCATAATTGATTACGTAATTTTCATAATTTGATTGAAATTGTTCATTTTGCTTCATATATTTAATCAGGTTTTCATGTACATTAGTTATTTTGTCAACAAGGGTGACATTTGAATCCATTAATTTACTTTTCAAATTCTCGTTGTATCTTTTGACGTCGTTTGATATGTCGTATCGTATGCCAGTCATGTCCTGTTTCATTTCCTTGATGTCATCTTTATAAATTATTGAATAATAATAAAATAAATATACTCTGATGTCGCGAGCTAACATGTTTGTGATCATTAATGTAACATTGAACCAAATTCTTAACTATTGTCTAAATATTAATAATTATTCACATATTTTATGTTGTCACATATGTAAAATAAAATAAATAAGCTTTTGATAAAGCTGTCAGTTAGAAAATGTGTATTTTTAAAAGAAAAATAACTAATCCTTTACTTATATAAAATTGAACGTATGTGTGTCTGTTACCGTATATTTAAAAAATTGACGGCAACTGTTATAGAATTTAAAAAACCAAATATCTACTTTTAAGTTTTTCGCGGGGAATGTTGATGTTTATTTTTCAGTTGATGAATTTGAGTTAATATCAGGGTGAAAAATCCAATGTACTCTTTTATTTAAAAATATAAACACACGGACAAACAGACACATAGACATTCAATGTTATGTAAGTAAAAAATATATTACACATATCAGTCATAATAGGGGTTCCATCACTTTTTTCACGTGAGGGCATTAAATGACAATTACTAGGCAACCTTTAAAAAAAATAAATAAAAAACGCATTAATTGACTTCTAATTAGTGAAATTTTTTCACGAATCAGTACTGGTTCGCAAACTGGCATTTAGGAAACGCTGAGTTATAACTAGGGCGATTATTTTTTAACTAGGGAAAATTTTGATATGTTCATAAGCATTAAATTACAATCATAATGATAATAATTTTGGGTGTATTAATTGGCTAATTAAAGTTAAGTTAATAAAGTTAATAAAATTAAAAAATATTTTCAAAAGTTAAATTTTATTTTTAAAAGTTAAATTATTTTAATACTAGTTACCATTAATACTATGATCGGAACATTAGAAAAATCTCAGAATGTAATATTATATGATTGTAAAAATATTACAAGTAGTATGAACGGACAAATGGTCATTCATACTTTTGATGATATAATTAAAAATTTGGATCTAACTCGTGAACAATTTTGCTTATTCTTAATTGATGCTGCACGGTAATTTAAATATAATTTTTTTTCGTTTTCTAGTGAGAAGTTAAAAATTGCTTTTAAATAAATATTTATATAATTTAATTAGTGCTTTTCTCTAGATCAGATTTCTTAACCTTTTTTAAATTTAGCACCCCTCTAAAAAATAAAAAAATGATGCCTTAAAATTCAAAGTAAAAATAGTATTTTGATATTTTTAAAAACCACCCTATAAATATCGAACATAATCAATAAATGATAGAAATGAACATATAAGCTTTATTAAAGTATAATATTTAAATTATACATTATTGCAGTTAACAAATATGTTTATCGAATATATAAAAGCAACAAAAAGATGTTATAAAAAAAATATTTTAATTTATGTAATAGTTTTTATAGCACGTAATAAAAATACGTACTTGTTGATGAATTAATCACGAGGATTCAAATTTCTTACTTTAAAAAATAAAGATATTCGAGGGTTATTCCATAATATTGGATATCCACCTCGACCCATTATAACTAGATGGGGTAGCTAGCTTAAAGCTAGTGTCTATTATATGCATAATTTAAAAAATTTTAAAGATATAATTGATGGTATCGATGGTGAGGGGGTTATTATGCAAAGAGCAAAGAAAGCATTGTCAAATTCAAATTTGCATCATGAATTAATTGAATTAAGTGGCTATCAATCTTTAATTGATATTATTGATAGGACCGAAGAAAACAACTTTAGTATTGAAAAATCATTCAAGCTCATGAATGATATCAATTTCTTCCCAGACCCAGCCAATATCAATGACTATGTTATAAACAGATTGAAAAAGAACGACATTACAAATATTATGATTAACGTTGATCAATCGAAACCTCCAATTTTATACAGCTATTTACGGAATGCCCCGTCAACCTCAATTGCAGTCGAAAGGAGCTTCAGCTTATTAAACCACCTACTAACAAAACAAAGAAACTATTTAAAAGATAATATTAAAAAATATTTGATTTTATATAACAAATAATACACTTTTTTATACATCTTTATTAAGACTTAAACTAGGGATCGGAAATCTTTTGCACCTAGTGGACCACTTTTTTATTTTTTATAGATGTACTAGAAATAGTTGACTAACGGGGTACTAAATTTAAAAAAGGTTAAGAAACCCTGAATTAGATATATACGGACATAGAACCACGCTGCTTGTTCTACAACAGAACTATCTTATAATGGCAATACAATTATGTTTTAAAATTTATATAACGTTGGTACAACTGACAAGACCCCAGAACTATTATTATTATGCCTAATAAGAGATTTCATTACTGTTCAGAAGAAAATTTAACAAAAAAAAACAACACTACGTGAATTTTTTTGTTTTTATAGGTTAAAACAAACATATAACATATTGATATGAATTGAAGATATAAATTATAAAAATATGCATAATTTAAAATCTTACAAAATACGTTCTCCCGGCATTGATGGAACTTTTCTTGTCATTGTGTAGAGGGGTAATGGATTTTTTATCTTTTCTTCTCAAACAACTACATTTTTTCTAAAAATATTACAGTTAACAATGAAATTTTAAAGATTACTGTGACATATTTCCATAATTCCACTTTGAAAACTTTTCTGAAAAAATATGAAACGTTTGGAATCAAATTTAAAATTATTGGCATTCCGACCCCACCCTTGGTGTATTCTAAATACAACTTTGTTCGAGCATATTTCCATTCAGTATCTGAATCGTTCTATATCAGAAAAGTTACAATTTAATCTTGTATCATTTGTATAATTACTTTAATATTTTCATATGACTTTGTCATCATTGCAATAAGCATGTTTACTAAATAGATTTGTATTTTAATGAAAATTTAATATAATATTTTATGAAATCATTCAATTACATAGAATGATAACTGCAATAAAATTGTATAACCCAAACATTATTAAGCCAGCACGGTTCGTTAATATTCCAGCATCATAGTCTTTCGATATTTCCATTGAAATCAGATCTGACATGCCAAATAAAGACCAAAATATTGTTTTAAACGAACTTTCATATCTAAAATGTATTTGAATCATTTTATTGAAATAATAACGTTCCAAAAGCACTGTCTATTATGTCTTTATGATAGTACCAGTAAAGATTACGTAAAGCAATCTAAATTTAGTTTTAAAATCTGTACCAGATTGAATATTATTTTTAATTCTATGACTAGTTTGATTTTAAAAAAGATACTTTGTGTTTTTGACTCTGAAGGACCAATTTCAACAATAAAATGTGCGATAAAATCTTATCCTCGAATAACTGTATTAGAAATTGGTATTTTTAAAATTTTACGACTTTTATTAATTAAATGACAACAGACACACAGACACGTAGACACATAGACATACACTTTTTACATTAACTCAATCGTTTGTTTGGATAAAATTGTATGTATTAGTGTGTTATCGTTAATTTAAAAAATTAATTCCTAAATTATAAAAAATCCCACTAATAATACCGTTTTCGAGAGTGACACAGTATCGTAAATGCTATTTTCCGAAATTGAGTCCTTCAGAGTAATGTAGATAACAATAACTACATTTACAATTATTCTAGTAACAAAGGCACTGCAAGTATTTTTGTAACCGCTGATTAGGGCTTGAAATCGGTTTTATATAAATGATAGTCGAATAAAATCGGTTTTAAAATTTTCGGTTTTTTGCGAGCCCTACCGCTGATATAGCCATTTGATTTTACGCGAGTAAGAATATTAATATGAATACATAATGTATTACCACAAAGCCAAACATAATAATAAGTAGAACTGCCAAGAATTTTAAAAAATCCTAAATTTAAGATTATTGATTAGTATGGATTATTACATTGATCATTCTCATCAAAGCCAATTGTAGTGGACCCAAATGTTCATCGGCGGCTAAATAACTGGATAGTTTGGTAAAACTGAGAAAATTAGCAATAGCATATGTAGTTTCGCTTACAATATATGGATCACTGTAAAACCACCTCTTTCGATCTATAAATATATTGAATTGTAAAAAATGTATATCAACCTCCATTAATCCAATAATAATGAGTTATAGCGTCATTGTCGAAATTATGTAATAAAACCAAATTATTCAAATTACTTTTGAAATATACAAACCCTTTCATTGTCTAAATTGAAAAAAATTATTTTACAATAAAAAATAAAATTACATAATAAAAGGAAACATATCTTAAGGCAAATGTGATAAAATACAGCATCAAACTGAAACTATCAATAATATTAAAGGGAGATACAGCATAATCAGCAAACCCGACGTGATACAACTGAATAATTTCTTGAAAAAATATACCTACATAATCATCATTATAATAATTATACAATTACTTTTAAAATATTACCAATTATGAATAAAAAAACAAAATATTCAAAAGTATTTGATTTAAATTGTCGGAATGAACTGATAGAAATTGATGTATCAAAATATTCAAAAGTGATATTATAAAATTGAAATGTCATTTGTTCGTTAACTTGATCACTATTGTTCATTGCATTAATTAATATAAAAATTAGAAAAATTGCAAAAAATAAACAATGAGTAATAAATTTAACAAAAGGTATTCTGCACCACGAACCAACCTAAAATATAAAAATAAAAGTGAATGGATTACTGTCAAATTACGGTGGATTTTGGAGCAATTAATTGAATGACAAATGATACTGGATATACGAAAATAAAAAACAGAGTAAATAGGAGTATGTTTTTTAGACTTCTGTTTCTCAGAAAAGATGCTTCCCCGTACCATAGAGTGGTAATCTTTTTCTGACAGATTGAATGAGCTACAAACTAAATTTTGATATCTTATATTGTAATTATCTAAAATTGCAATAATTATAGAATATTGCTATATTAATTTTTGAAACACCTGTTTTTTAGTATCAAAAATATTTTTTAAAAATTACATGTTTTTCGTTGTAATTTAGAGCTATTCTTAATCTATTTAAATTTGTATTTTTTTTAGGAGGTGGTTTGTTTATATCGCCTATATCATTCAATACTACCTCAACTTCTTCAGTTAAATGAATATAATCCAATAATGTTTTACTAAATATATGTAATTTTTGTTCCATTTCTATGTATTCACTCTAAAAAATTGAATAAATACAATAAATATTTTCAAATATATATACACACTTTCTATACCATCCTAATTCCTTTAAATTTGTACATTAAAATGATATCTTTTTTCGTGACTTAAAAAAATTTTTACAATTTAAAAAACATAAATTCTGGTACCGTATTTAAAATTATCAATTATAATTACACTAATCTTTACTTTATATATGAACTGTATTTTTTTTTAAATTTCTGGGACTATTTTTATTTTTTGTAAAAAGGGTAATTTGAGGTTTTGGTTTTGAAGACATAAATTTTTGAAAATTAAATGTTTTAAAAAAATTAAAGACAATTATCATAATTTTAAAGTCAGTATCAGAGTCTATATTTTTTAAACTATAGGACTCGTTTGATTTTTAAAAAAAGGATAAGTGGGACTTTTGACGGATGAGATATAAGTTTCTGAGATTATAATTGATCTTAATTTCAGCATCGAAAAAAACTGTAATAGAAGAGTGGAATTTTAAAAACTCTAAGACCCTTAATTATTGAAATAAACGATTTAATTTTTATTATTTGAATTAACACTCTTACATTCATGAACTGCATATGCAGTTTGGAACTTTAAATTGACGTTAATTACTTAAACAAACAAACTTTTTACAAACATGAATTTTCTTATACAGTTTTTCAGGTCAACGTGGAAATTGTGGCATCATAAAAAATAATTTTAATCAAAAAATGTCTGAATACGCGAAAGATAAGAGGTGTTTTCTCGGATGGTTTGATAAAATCGCAATTTTCGAAGAAAAATTTAAAAAAGTGGATTTTTTTCTTTTTGGTTGGATTAAGTAGATTTTTTCATTAAGGGTTGGTAAATGGGATTTTTCCCTCAAGTGTTGGTAAATTTGAATTTTCTCTTTTGGAGTTGGATTTAGTGATGTTTTAATTCCTGAAATAATACATTACTATAGCGGAAACTCATGTTATATAGTGTGAACTACTATGAACTAGTGATTGTGCCGGGAAAAAAACCGGGACAAAATTTCTGGGATATTTAATAATTTCCCGGGATTTCCCGAAAATTGAAAAAAATTGAGACATACCTGTATTTGATTTATATTTGTTATTACTATGAAAATATGATTATATTATATTAGAATGTATTTAAAATTTACCATTTCAAAAATTCCACCACTAATAAAATTTAATCAACAATACCATTCTAAGCCCTTATGGAAAAATTGACTTACACCGATATTCTTTTCAAAAATCCGATTTTACGAAATTTTATGACAAAAATCTACTTCATCAAACCACAAATAAAAAATCTAATTTTCCAGTTCTTAATGGAAAAATATCTAATACTTTTTTAAAAACCTCTTATTCAAACCACAAATTACTAACGCTTAAGGGAATTATCCTCTTTTTCCAATATTATTTTGAAAAATATTATGAGTTGTTACGAATTGGAACGCTATTATCAAGATTGTTAAAATTAAGGGAAGCCTTATGACCGTTCAACCTATGTCAAAATAAAATGAAAGAAATTTCTCTACTGCTTCTAATTTCGTTACAAAACGTAAAATGCTTTTAAAAGACCAATCTATCAATATTATGTGTGTTTTAAAACACTTTTTCAACAATCTAAATAAATAAATTTTTTTCTAATTAAATTTGTAAATTTCAATCTACATTCGTGTTATTTCATTAATTAAATTTTTTTTTGTTTCTAAAATTTTTAATGCTTCTATATTATATATGAATAAAAATTTTTTATTATTCCTGGGAAATCACAATCCCTACTGTGGACCCTTTGAGAAGTACTGATCTACACCAATAACTGAAATTGGAGATTGGGTATGAAGTATGAATTATGAGAGTTTTAGTAAAAATAATAAAAATACATTGAAGACACGGCCGTGTAGAGGCAAAAATCGGTGAAAATGAGGATGAAATATGAATGTGGCAGGAACTTATGTACTAATTAAAAAATGAGTAATTCCTTTATTCCAGTGATTCTTAACCCGTGAACCGCAAAGATATTTGAGTTTATTTTATAAAAAAGTTTTTTTTTATTTTTTATTTTAAAAAATTTTATAAATTAGTTTCAAACTTCTTACATCGACAGTTCAATAATATGGTGATTATGAATTGCATAAAAAATAAATACACTTCATCATACATCAGTGGTTACCGGGTTGGGGTCCCTGGACCCCATAGGTGTCCGAAACTATATACCTGAGATCCGTGAGATTCAAATAAAATATGAAATTTAGAATCATAGATCCGTCATATGCCATAATCATCTCTACGGTCTTTAAACATGAACAAACAATCAGTTTCTTATATGAATTGAAAAACAAACATGAAATATATACAGTATTAATATAAATAAATGTCATAATAAAATTTACGTTATAATGTTTTTCTATATTGGACAGTTTTTTGAATAGATTGGCTAGTAAAAACGATGTCAATATAGGATCGTTGCTGAACAAGCAAATATAGGCTTGAGATGATAAACCACGGTAGGTATTCAGACGGTATCGAGCAAACAGTAACCCATCAAACTGTTCGTTTTTTAGACAATCTCCACACCTGCAGTCAACAATATGTGGTTCATAAATCATCATACCACGTGACAGCATTATTTTTACAATTCTATATTGGTTTTTGTATGCTGCCAAAGTTAAAGGGGTAAATTCGGATGATATATTGGAGATGAGACTATAATGTTGTTCCTCATAATCACATCTTGGGTGGCTAAATGATAAATAATTATGTGAATTTACTGCTAACATTAGTTTGTACTGTGGAGAATGGTGTTACAATTAGTTTTTAGAAATTTCAGAAATTTGGGTGTACTGAAAAATATTATTCTACCGGAAATGAAAGTTTAATAGATTTTATTAATGTTAAAATTTGTTAGTGTCTTTGGACGAGCATACCTTTATAGTCGTTACATTTAAGTACCCATTGTTTTAATATATAATTTTAAGTAATATACCTTAAAATGACTACTGCTAAATCTTCCAAGTCTAAATTGATCGAAAGCATTAGACTAGCGTATATTTGGTCTGAATGGATGTAATTCATTAATACTTCTATAACCTATATATTGTTTATTAGTCTACATTAAAGTATAATAACTCCCAAATGTTCATTTTCTATAGCTAGATCCATTGCATTGCGGTTCATAATGTCGGTAAAATAGAAATCAATCAATTGGAATGATTCATTAATCAATTTTTGCATGGGGGCGGAATCGCCCATTTCCGCATATTTTATCAATAAAATACTTTGTTCAGACATACCAAGTTTAATATTATATAATCACCAAGAAAAACAAATGTACATTGTACAATTTGCATATTATTTTATCTAAAATTCTTTTACAGTACACTAATCTTTTGTGTATTACTAATATTTTTATATATTGTAAAAAAGTTTAAACTTTAAATATTTCCAAGTAAATTTTTACGATTTTTAATTGTTTTAATTTTTATTTTATTTTCATAATTTTATTTTTTTTTAGTTATATTTAATTTATTTTACGGTTTATTATACTAATATTTATCGAAGAATTTTAAATTAATTAATTAAATTAAATTAGTTTGAAATTGAATACAATAATTTGATATTGATAATGTTAATTTTACATAAATCATTTATGTACAGCAACACAACACACGCGTAACTAAAACGAGAAATTATGAAAAGTCTTGTTTAACCATTTTTGAGAAAACTTGGTAATTACAATTGAAGGTCTATAAATAAATGCTCATAGGTAGTAGATAATTGTGTATTGTAGTTGAAAATTTCTTTAGTATCCAAACAAAATAAAATGACATTGGTGTGTTGAAAAATTAGAACATTTTAATTAAAAATATTATTTAACAAGCAAAGAAAAGAAAAAAGTTTACTTATAAAGATTCTGATTTAATGAAATATGTATGTCACCAATAAAAAATATATAATTAGAGTACATAATTAACAATATAATTATTCCAGACAATGCATTGCACTGCCATTAAAATATGAAACTTTGAAAAAAAATGAATATACACTCACAAACTCGAGATTATTTGGTGGATTTGAACATTAACAATATATCTAGAATATTTAAAAAAAGAGACATAAATCTTATGAAAAACAAAACCAAGCAATATATCAAACCTAAATTTGAATTATATGCCATATCTCCACAAAATTTGACATTACCTAAAATTACCACTTTTAATGAGAATGAAGCTGAAAATAAAAACGAAAGTGTGGATCAAACGGAAAAACCTTTAGTGGCTTGTATGGATGACAGAGGTTGTGTGACTTTAACTGATACAAAAATTAAAAAAATCTCCCAAAATCTATATTTCAATAAAAAACAACGATACGTCCAACGCGCAGAGTCGTATTTAAGTGAAAATTTTTACAAGCCACCCAAAAACAAAAATACAATAGACACAAAACATAAAGACCCTGAAAGTGTGATTACAGTCAAAAAAGTCAGTTTTAAAGAAAATTATGACTTTTCTCCAAAATATTCATTTTCAGATCCTAAACAAGTCAGATATGTGCACCACCAGAAATTATATTCGCAATTTCCCATCTGGCAGAAATCTAAAGGTGTACCAAGTAATCGCAACTCCACCAATATTGATTTTAAAAGGTATCAACAATATTATAAAGATAAAATGTACTTGGATGAATCTACGATAGAAGAACTTATGCAAAATATTGGAATTCAATGTCGGTCTGAGATTGGTGTTTCAGATAATAAATATTCCAAACGACTCAATTATAAGGATAAACATGGTTGCATTATTAAAAGAATTTTTAAACAACCTTTTTCAGGTAAATCAACATTCTAGTCATTGAATACTAGTCAACACCTATCAATTATTCTGAATCGGTGCGCCAGAATATTTTATATGTGCCGTTAAAAATTTCAAACAAGTTATATACCATTTTACAAAGGATTAGTTAAATTTTATAATAAATCAGATTTGTTTTACTGAAATAACTTTTTTTCTTAAATTTGCAGCTTTTAGTTCCAAAATCTTACACTATATTAAAGATTTTGAGTAAAAACCCGAACGAATATAAAATGTTTGAAAAACATTCAATTGAGCGGCATAATACTAGATTTTTCTAATTAATAATATTATTGATTTTGGGATCAAAATTTTGGTAGGGTGATTTAAGGGAAATTTTTTCACCCAATTTATGAAAGATTTTTAAGATAATTTTGGCACCAAGATTTGGTAGAGTCTTTAAAGGAACACTTTTTTTTGTTTAACATTTTTTTCTAAATCTTTAAAATACAAAGCTTAAGTGAATTTCGCTCTAGTGCAGTAATTCCCAATCTGTGGGTATTTACCGATGAGTGGGTAATTTGATACTTTTCATGGGTAATGGTGAAATTTGTATAAAAATTAAGATTTTTTTTATTTTTTTTTGCGTCTAATGCACACTTCAAAATATGTATAAAACTGAATGTTTGTTTGTGTTACAGTCTATTTAAAAAACTAAAAGTCGTAATTTAATAAAACCAATTTCTAATACATTTTTTCGCATATGATGTTTAGATCTAAGTTATATTTCCCTAAATTGAATTTTACAGCGGCAAAAACCCAATTTGCCATTTTTTTAAAATAAAATTAACTTAAAAATTAAAAATAACATACATTCTGGGATAGTTATTAAAATTATAGGCATTATCATGAATGGCAACCTTCAAAAAGTGTATTTTCAAATAAAAACTCCAGATTACCCTTTTTTTAAAAAATTAAAATAGTCCAAGAATTTTAAAAAATACTACAGTTGATACAGCGTATTCAGTTAACACACACAAAAAATTTCAGTCTGACAAAGTGAAGCCTTCACGGTCAAAAAAGCATTTTAGTATTTATTTTTTTTTATTCATAAACTATTTTATTATATTCAAAAAAGTAACATTTTATTATATGTGAAAACAATTAAACAATATTTTTTATTATATCTTAAGCCGACATGTCGCGACAGTCTCAGAAAGTTAAAAACACAAATTCTAATTAAGTTTATTTCTGGTACAGCGAGTAAGATATATTTCCCTCGAAGAAATTTGCATCTTTACCGGAAAAAACAAAATTTACTCCCGTTTTTTAAAAATGAAAATTTAAATATTCTTCCTACAATTTCCAAAAAAAATTAGGAATTATTTTACTATTTTGTAAATTTAGTTTTTTTAAAATTTTAATTAAATTATTATAAGAATGATATAACTCTTATTCTAAAAACCTGACCATCAAATATGCAGTTAAAAAAATATTGTGGGTAATTTCGAAATAAGTACGGTAATATTAGTAATGTAGTAATAAAGGTTTAGAATCACTGCTCTATGAATGGACGTCAAAATTTTTACTATTTTGTTATTTGCGTATGCGTCATAGTTTTATCAAATTCGATTATTTTTTTATTTATAAAAAAGGGTAATATCGGTTTTGACTATAAATATGTAAGTTTCACGGATTGAGATTTACGACAATATTAATGATTTTAAAACGCGTCCCAGAATTGATGTTTTGTAAAATTCTAGGACTCAATTTTTGAAAATAAAATTTGCGATAAAACATCGCTCTCGAAAAAATGTACTGGAAATTGGATTTTTATAAATTTTAGGACTGTTAATTTGTTAATTAAACGGGAACACGCAGAAACAAATGCATTAGATTTTATAGACTTATATTTCGTGTCAAGTAAAGTCTGTAAAATGAAATAATTGCTAATTTAGCAGTCAAAGTCAATCCATGGAATGAGACAAAAAGTTTAATGAAGGTCAATAGATGTCTCAATTCTTCATTTAATATTACTGCTGGTTTACATTCAACTGGTCATTCCGAATCAATGAAAAGAGGAACATAATTTTCCCTTGTATAAATTTAATAAACTATAATATTTCCATTCAGGACACCGCTGTCCAATATGTCTTATCATATCATCATCTTTACCTGTAGAATACTAGATTGACCGAGAAGTCGTTAATTTCGGAAATTGAATTTTTTCCTGTATGTCACCTGGGAAAATTTACTCAATTAACACAATGTGTATTATCTACTTCATATGAAGTAGATCTAAAATAAAGAAATGCTATAATTGTTTTTAACAACATAAATTCCGATACTGATCTCCATTTGTAATTTTATTTTTGCCCCCTTTCGGGGAATTGATGAAATGTTAGTAAAATGAGATATTAAAAAATAATTCGCCCAAACGGCCAATTTTCTAATAAATAATGAGATGAGCCTGAATATTCTTATAGATTTTCTGAATAATAAACACTAATGTTGTAAGCTTTAAACTTATATCTCCTTGTTTTGAAATATGGATGTTATATCTATTTTTTGTTAGTACAAACAGTTTTTTAAGTCTAAAACTTTACTAACTCCGCATTATTATTCTTATACTCGCCAAATACAGTTAGTAAAACATGTGAATAATGTATAGACTTTTTAGTGTTATTAGTTCTATCTGGTATTTGAAATTGACATTTCCACCAGAAAAAGTTCTATCAACCACAATGGAACTCCATAACTTTGATATCTTCGAAACTTGTATTAATATCATTTAAAAATAATAACCAAAATAAATGACTATAATTATTGAATGAAATATTTTCTACAAAAAAATCTAATAATAAATGAATCTAAAGTTTTCATAATTTTATAAACTGGTAATATTTACCAGGCCCCACCAAAAATTTCGTCATGCGCAACCAGTGGGCCTGACCCACGGTTGACAAACACTGAGTTAGACCAAATACAAATTCAGACTAATTTTGTATAATATATTCAAAACCAGGCAGTATATTTGCATAATTGGATTTTTTAAAAACCAAAGTAATAAGTATTTATTAAGTTAGTAAGGAATACTACTTTAATGTAAAGTTTAAACTGTTAACCATGTGTTAAAATGTTGAGAATCGCTATCACTAAACGTGATAAATATATAATAAAATATATAGATATGATATCATAATATATGAGCTTACATTGTTTACAAATATTACGTGACATATCTAAGAAAATGATATATAAATAATATCTGTCTAATAAATAATTATATTGGTAATATAAATATTTATAATCTGCTAATGATAAAAATAGTACTATTATTTTTATATTTGAGTAATATAAACTCATGGAAAGCCCACAACTATTGGAACGACCAATTGTCAAATATTGCAGATTACGTACCTTATACCTCTGGTACAAGATAAAATAGATTCAACTACTTTACCGTTTAATTTAGTTGATACAATTAATGGTCTATGGTCAGATGACGCCTCCTTGGAAGATCACATTAGTAGACCTACAACCGAATTTAAAAAGCAATGTGGTGGTTGCACATGTAAAAATGGTCTAATTCAAATTTGCGAAAAATCCATAGTGTAATATTTACGAATTTGGAATGATCCTTACTTATATAAAATTCTTTGTCTGTCTGTCTGTGTGTGCTATCGTTTATTTCAATAATTAAGAGTCACAGAATTTTTACAATCCCACATTTTTATTATAGATTTTTTAGGGGTAAAAGTAGTTAATTTTAGTATACTTTTTACAAAAGTTGAACACACTAGTCCAAACCTCAAATGACCCTTTTTTTTAAAAATAAAAATTGTTTCAGAATGTATAAAAATTACAGTTCATACAGTTATCTCCACATATTCACATATACATACTCACTTTAACTTTTGATCACACTATGTGACTTTTTTACTTTATTTCAAGGGGGTTTTTGGGAAAAATTTTTTTTAATCATACTTTAAAGAGGGTTTTAAAAAAATTTTTGTACCAAATTTTAAGGAGAGTTTCAGTTTTTTAATTTTAATTGTGTTTGTTCCATCTTATTTACTAAAGTTAGATATGTAGAGTTTTAAAAACACCAATATCTAAAGCAGTTTTTCGAGGATTAGATTTTTTCGCAAATTAGATTTCAGAAATTAACTTTTTCAGAATAAAAGCCACAAATTACCCATCCTATTTTTAAAAATAAAACGAGACTTTGAAATTTTTAAAGTTTAAGTAGTATTTTAATTTATTCTAAAGTATAACGACAGTTTTTGTGTATGCCTGTATGTGCATTAAGATGTCTCATGGGTATTTAGAAAAAATATCCTTAAGGTTTAAAATTATAGTATTACTAAAATAATAACTATTGTAAAATATTTTAGACCAACTCCTAACGGTGAAGTTAGCCTGACTATTTAAAGTTTTCTATATATTTTATTTTTTTTGAGATGCTTTGAACACAATTTAAATAATGTAAATAGCCAGACTTCGAAAAATTATATCGTTAATAAAATCAAAAAAAATTGAACTAGTAACAAATTTTAAAAAATAAACAGTATAACTAAACATGGAGAACAATATTATAAAGTCGGTACCACGTTTAAAAGCTCAAACGCCAATTTCTGTTAAAATAAAGTTCAGTTTTAATTTTGTAATATATAATATACAGTCAACTCTCTAAAATTTACGTTTCTAATATTTACGTTTATCCCAAATTTACGCAAAAATAAATACTTTATTATGCATTTACATAGAAACTACCAAAATTAACGGATTTCTCAAATTTACGTTTTTTTATAAAAAAATCATGGTTAAAAAAGAAACCAGCAAAAAAACACTCACTTACAATCAAAAAAAGATGATAATAGAGTATTATAAGGAAAATAAAACAACATTTGTAAGACTAGCTGAGATATTCACGGCACGTTTCAAAACAAAAATTAACGACAGAACGATTAAAAATATTATTGACTCACTTTTACATTTACTATTGATAAAATTTTTCATTTTTTTCAATTTAATGTGCATTATCTTTATTTAATAAAAAAACCCGAATATTCCTAGAATTTAAAAATGATCACTTTAAAGCTTTTTCCATTTTTCATAAAAATTTGCTATTTGTACAAAGTACAAAACAGCTAAGCTAGTAGATCATAAAATTCGATAAAAGATTGCAAAAATCCTAAATCACTTTCACTAATCACTTATACAAAGATTTTAAAGTTACTAATATGAATATATTTAGAAAAATTTCAAAGCAAAAGTCGACAAAAATAAGTGCCGACATGTTTAAAAATTCAGCAATCACAGAAATGTAAATTTTAGAATACAATTTACTTGAAATTGAATTTTAAAAACTATAATCTCTAAACTTAGACATATAACAAACATGCCTGATTTAGTCACAATAGATTTAAACGCTTTTAATCATTTGACATTGTTGAAAATATTGTAATATTTTTTATTTCCATAAATTATAACATTCATTTATGTTAATTAATAAATATATTAAATTTTTAGAATAATTCAAAAAACATCGATCAAAACATTTTTCAACATTGATAATTTAATAAATTTGGAAATTTTGCAAGTATATTAGTGTAACTTACTTATAAAGATTTAGAAACTTGGCATATAATAAAATTATTATTGAAAAATTCATCAAAATACCTGATTCTCTGACACACTTGTATCTTATCTTATTATAAAATATACAGTAAATTTTAGAAATTTAGCATACAATGAAATAAATTGGTTTCCATCAAATTTTTTTACTAAAAATATAAAAATTTTGTAATTTTAAATAATATTTAAAAGTACATTATATTATATTATTCTCTTCCAATTCGCGTTTTTAATTTTTTTTGTTAGATTAATTAAATGTGTTATCGTTTAGTTCAATAACTAAGAATTCTAGAATTTTAACAATCACAAATTCAACGTCAGATTTTCACGGGAGAGAATTTAAGCTATATTTTTAACCACAGAAATTTATACATTCCTTGTAGAAAACGCCAAATATCCCCCTTTTTTTTTATTTTTTTGAAAAAGAATCGAGTCCTATAATGTAATAAAATATATACTCTAATACAGATTTTAAAATCATCAACATTACCATGAATGTTTATTTCAAAAAGGTATATCATCAGGGCAAAAACCACAAATTACCTTTTATTTAAAATTGACAATAGTTCTAGAATTTTGAATAAATTGTATATAATATTCATGTTAATATTGTCAATAATATTCCATAATTGAATGTTTTATATTTAGAACATTGAGTTACAACAAATTAAATCAAGTTCCAATCGAGAGCACGACAAATTTAAAAAATATAATTTATTTGTGAGTATTTATTCTTCAATTATCCTTTAATTCATTTAAAATTTATTCCATTAATTCTAGCGGTTTGGATGGAAATAAAATAAAAAAAGTTGGCAAAGTGGATTTGGCGAATTTCAAAAACACAAAACTCCAACACTTGTAATTTATAAAAGAAAATTTCAGTTACAGATAGGAAAATTTTTTATTGTACCCATAATTAAAAAAATAAATTAAGATGGATTTTTAATAATTATGACTGTACTTGGAAATTACTGAAAAATTATTTTATTTATTTATTTTACATAAAAATTAAATTAACTTTTAATTTATCGAGTTTATTTATTATTTAGAAATTTGAGTAACAATCAAATCGTTTCCGGAGAACAATATGTTTTTTCGAATATACAGACGCTTAGAATATTGTAAAATTTTTGAAATTGAATTAATATTTTGTTAACATTTTAAATTTAACAAATACACCTTATATTCTAAATTTAGAGAATTGCAAGGAAATGGAATGAAAGATATGCCACTAAATTTCTTAAATAAAATGGGAAATTTAAATATTTTGTAAGTTCCATTAAAGTACATAAAACAAGATGCATATTTTTAAATTTAGAGATTTATACAACAATGAATTCAAAATTGTAAAAAATGGTTTCTTGCAAGACTGTCCTAAACTTATATATTTGAAATTGCACTCCCAAAAATTGAATAGTGCGACAGGATTAGAAGATATCGAGTTTCGTGCATTTACTAATGTGGCCAAGAATTTAAAAATTGTGTTTTATTTAAATATATTAATAAATTAATAGATTTTATTAATTTATTTTGATTAGATGGCTAGGAAACAATAAATTATCTTGTTATCCGCATCAAATATTTACAATTGAAAGTTATTTAAAATTGGAACAAGTGTTTGTATTATTATGAATATTATCAATATATATTAGACATATTGACAACAATAACGTCAAAGCTATTTCTGATTTATGCAAATTATCTTATCCATTGGGGCATGAAGGAAGATTTCACTATGACCAACTCAATTATATCAAATTTTCAAATTCTAAAAACATTAAAAAATTGTAATCAATTTAATTAACTTTGATATAATATATATAGAAATTTAAAAAAAAATGCCATCACAATAATAAAAATGGACGATTTTTATAAATTACAAAGTTTAACGTGGTTAGACCTGTCGTATAATCAATTAACATCGGAAAATATTCATGATTATGCCTTTTCTCGATTTTCTACAGTTGTACAAATGTATTTATTATTATTTATAGAAAAAATAATTAATTAATTAAAAAGATTCCCAACATTCACAGTATATACCCCTAGTAGGGGTCCCCTACACTCCAAATAAAAATGTATAATTCTTGTAACTATGACACAATATCAATTAAAATTTAAAATATACAGTATTGGCCATATAATTATAATAATTTGATATTTTTATATGAATGATATATAATTAAATAACCAATTGAGGAAATTAAACAAAATTTCAGTATCTTATAATAAAATCTGTTTATAAAATCTAAAATGTAATGTAACGTATATTTAGGTACACATATACCAACTTAATATTTTGTTGAACGTGATTATCACTTCTTCTATTCTTCTATTCTTCTATTCTCAATTCTTCTAGACATCCCAATCAACTCTTTCGATAATTCTTTAATTCTTGGAGAATGGTTTTAAACCTGATGTAATCGATCAATCAATTGTGTTTTTGTATTAATTTCTACTTTATGAACTTCATCCTTCAGAATTGACCAAATATTTTCAATTGGGTTCATATCAGGATAATTTCCTGGCCATTTCATTTCAACAGAGTAATACCCTTATTTTCAAAGAAAGTCATTATAGACTTTGCTTTGTGACATGGTGCAGAATCTTGTTGAAATGTGTAATCAGTATTGTCAAAAAAATGGGGAATTTCATTTAGAAATAATTCCATCACATTCTTGTACACTTTTTGGTCCATTGTTCCTTCAATTATCTGCAATTTGTTCATACTTTTTACGGATATAGCACCCCAGACCATCACTTTCGCTTGACATTTTACAGTTTGTCTTACACAATCTGATCCTGAGGATTCACTGGATTTTCTCCGAACTCGAGTTGATCGATCACACATGACAGTTATCATTGATTCATCCGAGAATAACCTATAACCTATAATAAAATAATAATAAAATATAACCTAAAAAATAATACATTTCCTCCAAACTATGATTTAATATTAATTGATTAATTTAAATATAATTATATTTTTGTTAATATTGAAAGCACTAACTTTACTCCAATCGTTCTCTTTCCAATTTTGATGTAACTTTGCCCATTTCATCCTTGATTTTTTCATTCGTGTGGAAAGGAGGGGTTTTCGAATTTTTTTGTATGATTTTTATCCTCCATCTACAAGTCTAGGGTTCACTGTTTTTCTTGATAAATTAATATTTTTGGTTTTAAGTTTAGATACGATTTCATTGGAGCTGGAATTTCTGTTTTCCAGTGCGGTTCTAATAATAATTCTATCAGTTCTTT
>LWCA01000506.1:0-25118 GCA_001642005.1 Intoshia linei | reverse complement strand
AGATCATAATTATATAGATTTGATTAATCTCTTTTTTGGAGTGTTGTACTGTGTTAAAAAGTAAATAACAGGATAGTTTATTAATATTACAATTATTAATATTAATACAATAATGAGAAAACTTTTCAAATTTTTATTTTAGATTGATTTTTATCGCGTATAAAAAATTTTTTCCTTTGATTGAGTAAATAAATAAAAACAGAAAGAGAAACTAAAATAAATTTAAATTTATATAATAAATATCATACAGAATAACCAAACTGTCATTTGAATATATATGATCCATCGAATATCTTGTTTAAAATAGAGTCTAAATCTCCAATTAACTTTTTTCATAGCCAACCAATTTGAAATCATTTCGCACTAAACATTTAATCGTTATTTCAATTTTTATTCAGTATTTACTGTTACTCCACATGGGTAGAGGATAAGAAAAGCAGAATATCGTAATTTGTCTACAAATGGAATCTCGGTGTTTGTTAATTTTCCCGTATAATAGGCATATCGTATAATTTCTGTAATGCTCCATATCAATACATATGAAGATGTTATAGTTGAATTTTGAGACTACAAATATGTATTTAAATATGATTAAACTTATCAAAAAAATTGTGTTAACATTGTTGTAAATATAATTACTTCTACATGGATATAACCACAAAACCATAAGATGAAAATTCTGGACATATATTGAAGCATTGTCACAATTAAAGGTGATCTAACTATTCCAATAATTATATGAATCATCTAAAATTATATTTATTACATCTAAAATGTGATATTGCTAGATACTAAATAATTAACTATCCTTGCCTCATGTTTACTACGGGTTTTATCCTTACATGCTAATGCGAATTGACTGGAAGTGTGTTTCGGTTAGTTTAAAAAATTATGACAATGTTGGTAATTCTGTACAATATGATGACACGTTTTAGCGTATTAAGGGGTAGTAACTAGGGATCGGAACCGAGTAGATGCAAGTCGATTCGTTTTTTTGAGTCAGTTCCAGTCCCTAGAAGTAAAATGCTAATATCATAAAAATAAGGTACTATTGTGATAATTTTTGACTGTTTATTGCGTAACAATGTTCTCCTTCATAAGCCACAAATTTAAAAGAAGATTCACATTTAAAAATTTCACATAAAAATATTTAAGTTTGATCAATGAAAAATTGTATAAACCTTATAAAATGCAAGGTGCATCGAAAACAATATACAGTAGTGGAGGATGAGCTGAATAAATTCACATAAATAATTTTAATCACATAAATATGCACCTTCACGGTAATAAACACAAAAAGGATTCTTATTTATAAAATAAATTACCTCCATCAAAGCTAGTGTTTGAAAGAACGCTAGAGTATTAAAAGTATTTATAGGAATCAATCTGACGCCTATAAAAAAAAGAGTGTACAAAAAAATTGCTAAAATAAATGTCCATCTAATACGCATGTAAGTACATATATTAAAACAAGTACCCTAATAATTGAAATGTATTATAGATTGTCAAGTATAACTTTGATATTTTCTAAATGATCATTATTAAAAATGGTGAATGCGGGATGTCTCAATTAAAGTTGTTAATCATTGGTTCGAAAATCGAATCTCCGTTGTGGATGATATAAGCATATCAATAAACGAATCGAGAATTACCAGTATACTACAAAAACATACCATGATTTGGTTATTGTATGTTAATTATATATTTTTAAATAATTTCACAATTTCAGTAAAGTTAAAACGACAACAGTGGTTTCTAACGATAATTTTCATAATTTAACTAAAGGGGTTATCGTTTTGGTTTAATTTGGAATTTGATAAACTACACTGGATATTATATATATATCAAATATATATTACAAATATATTAAAAATGAGAAGTAAAATGTTTTCTAATATTATTAATTCACTTTTAGGACAACCTTTATATCTTCGAAAATGTTTATTTTATTTATAAGTATCAAATATAATCTTACATAATCTATTTAAATTAGTGTTGACTTTAAAAATTAACTGCCTTTATCCGTCGCTTTTTAAAACTCGAATCAATTTGTCCAATTTCTCAACCCATCACAAGAATATTATTAGGTCTTTCCATAAGTAATGTTGTTTTTTTAGCTTTTTAGCATTAAAAATTATAAAACCCCACTTGAATTAAAATTTTAAAATTTTTTTGAACCAAATTTTCAAGGGGTTTTTAAGATTTTTTTTTGAACCAAACTTTCAAGAGGGGTCTATTAAAAATTTTTTTGAACCAAACTCAAGGAAGGTTTTAAAATTTTTTTTTTGAAATATAAAGTGCCGGAAAAAAGTCTTGAGCCCCCCTACGCAATAATATATTTTGATTAATACCACAGAAACTAGTCATTCGATTTCTAAATTTTAAAGAAAAACATAATATAGGTGAATATATTTGATATTATGCTTAATCGTGTAATAGAATAACAATTATTAATTAAATTAATTTTAATTTTAAAAATTATTAGAAATATTTTTAGACACAAAAGTTTTGAGCCAACTTTAAATTTACGTTGATTATAATTAATTACTAGACACTTTTTGAAAAAAATATATATTTAATATTTCGTATGATGTCTTTTTGACATTACAATCGCCTTGATTTATTTTTCTATACTATTATAAAGTTTTAATACGTAAAAATTAGGTATTTTATTCCATTCCTCCAGCGTTATAGCCCATAATTCTTCCACATTTTTTGGTTGACGAATTTTAACATTCTATTTCAATGTATGCCACATATTTTTAATGATATAATATCAGGACTCTATAGTGGCCAGTTTTCAAGTAATTTAATTTGTCTAGATTCTAGAGGGGTGTCAGACTCAATTTGCTTGGCGGGCCTAATGTGAAAAAAAAATATTACGCGGGCCGCACAAAAAAGTCTTTACTCAAAAAATTATGTTAACACTAACAAATTTAATAAATTTATAATAATTTTAATTCATAGAATGAAATATGAAACAATAAAAATGGAGTAAGTGTACACATAATTAAAATTAAAGTTTAAATTGTAATAATAAATAAATCATGAAAAATATATGAAAAAACTGTAAAATAACAAATATGTGTAAAAAATTGGTATAAAAAATAAAAATTTATATTATAACGCGGGCCGCACATTCCATAATTGGGGACCGCAAATGGTCCGAGGTCACTATAATTGACACCCCTGGTCTATAAGATAAGTATTCCATACTTTTTATATATTTATGGCAAGGCGTGTTATCCTGTTGAAAAAAGAATCTTCGGGGTAAAAGCTAGACGTCATGTTAGATAAAATCTTAATGTAGTCATTTGAATAACAATAATGCGCCTACCATCGTATCAAATGTCACCCCATACCATTATTGACGGTGAATATTTAGTATTAGTATTGAATATGTAGTATTAGTTGTGTATTTTGGATCGTATCTTTTTCCTTTTGGCCTTCTAACTTATGACTTGGTAGTTAGACGATATAATAGTTTTATTTTACTTTCATCCGTAAATAACACCTTATTCCTATCTAAATTGCTCCATTTTAGGTGAGATTGACATCATAACAATCTCTTCTTTATGTTAGGTTTAGATAGCAATGGCTTTTTGGCTGATATTCTTCCTCATATATTA
Organism: Intoshia linei; assembly: GCA_001642005.1. Classification (NCBI taxonomy): domain Eukaryota; kingdom Metazoa; phylum Orthonectida; family Rhopaluridae; genus Intoshia; species Intoshia linei. Next base: position 21,489 of record LWCA01000506.1, on the reverse strand, counting down.
TTATTTCTGATATATCGCCTTACTGTTTCAGTGGACATGCTAACTGAAGATGCCAGTGAGTCTCTTTTCACATTTTTCGCACTTTTACCGGGAATATACGAGACTCTTTGCATAAACGGCGTTCATCTTTTACCGATAACATGCGTGGACGTCCTGATCCGGCATATCTATGACGGATTTTTGATTCTTTAATTTTTTAATGATTGCTTAAACTTAGCTCTTTGAAACCCGCCGTCTATAGCAATTTTACGTGAGAAATTTGTTTTTGATAGAGGTTAATTATCTTTTTTCTTTTTTCGAGAGGTATCCGTGCCATTATTAAAATAACAAGAATAAAATATTATTTATGTATTATAAACCTTATAAATAATATTATGTTAGTTATAATTAAAAATCTTAAAAACCCTTAAAAAGTTTAGTTTAAAAAAAAATTTCTAAAAAATCCCCCTTAAAGTTTGGTTCAAAAAAAATTTCTAAAACCCTAAATTAAACTAAAATTAAAATATAAATGAAAATTTTACACATTCTACGACTTGCCCGTGAAATGTGTACACTAGGGTGTCACACATATTCACAATTTTAATGTGCTTAGCAATAGTTATATGCTTATACGAATTTAAGTTATAATTCATTCAATTAATTCGTTAAAAAAAATGTTTTTATACACAGATCTTCGTGTCGGCCTTATTTAAAGTTCCACATTTTCTTGTGAAATTTTACATAAAAATTACTATCTTAATGTCTTTTATACAATTAGAGCAAAATGTTCAAACGTTACAAAAAGTATCTAAATTTATTTACCCCATATAACATTGTTTAAACCACAAAACAAAATAATAATAATAATTATAATTTTCAATTTTTTTGTATATTATAGAATAAAGTCAATTGGACATGATTTTGCTTAACACGATATATTAAAATGTATGAATTTTTTTAATTTTTCTCGGAAACGAAGCAGGAATTTAAGTTTTTGGATAAAAAACATGAAAATAAAGTTGAATTTAGCTATTTTTTGTTAATTAGTTAATTGAGCAACGCAACGTCGTTACTGACTTTTTTAAAAAACTGTTTCTAACATCGTGATCTGCATTCAAAGATATTACTTACCTAGCTACTCCGTCTTTCAAATTCTCAAAATTTAAAAACGATGTGACACCCTACTCTACATTGACATTTCACAGTTGTACACATTCTATGTAACATACACCGAAAAAACATAAGAATACCTCAATTAAACTGAAATGAATAGTAGATAAAACTAAATGGAATTTGAATCTAATTTTTTGAATATTTAAATAATATTATAATTAATGGTTTCAACGAATTATAAATTTCGAAAACATTCTTCAAAAAAATAGATGGCGAGGTACGAAATTGCTGCTTGTAGAGAAAATACTATAATATATTTTAACCTAAAATGTATCATTGAATGGTTTATAAATTAATTTTTAAATTTTATTACAGAATTTTAAATAATATTAATATATTAACAATAATATTATAAATACTAATTACTAAATACTATTATATAATAATAATATTTATTAATAATATTAATAATTATTCGGTATTATTGATCATGTCACAAAATTCTTTCTTTTGTTTTTTATTCAACAACCCATTTATTATTTTCAATATTGTGGCGTCTGCGTCATTATAAACAATGAAATAATGAGAATAGTTATTATCCTGTAAATTTGCATTATTTTTTGATTTTTCTTTTAGTTTGTATTTACTTTTATTTATTAAATTATTATGCCTCTTGTGCCTATTAGTATCATAAATATTGTTATAATACTCATTATAATAATCATTCTCATAATCGCCATTTGTATTTACGTTTTCATTGTAATTTTTGTAATCGTAATCATGATCAAATTTAATGTTTTCATCATTATATTTATTGTAATTATTATAGTTTTTATTAACATTAGCATGTTTATTGTAAGAATTTTCAAGACTATTAGAATCTGGATACCTGTTTTCATGGTCATTATAATTCTTATTCCGTGCATTGTCCCTATAATAACCATGCTGTTCATGATTGGTTTTATCAAAACGATCCAAACCATTTGAATCTTTGTACATGTTGTTTATATTATTATAATATCCATTTCTTTCAGTGTGTCCATTGTAATCACGACTATGATCCCTTAGATTATCAACATTATCAAATCGATTCTTATCCTTATATCTATTATTATTATTGTCGTAATAGCTATTACTATTATATTTTTTGTTTTTATTTTCTCTAGTATTATCAAATGTGTTATGTTTTTTGTAATTATTATTTTTATTACCATATTCATCTTCATTATTTTTTTTATAATACCTATGATTCCATCTAAAGTTATTTTTTGATAGATTCAACGGGCGTTTGGTTTTAAATTTATTGTCTTTTTCATGATTATTTGTAACAGAAATTGGTTTTTTGACATTTAACGTACTTTTCCAATTTTTTGCATTATATTTTCTGTTTGGTGAATTCTTCATGTAACTGTTCCAATGATTCTTGAATTGTGTGGATTTTGGAGGTATTTTGATTTCATTTCGACTATTTTCATAATTAAACTTGGCATTATTGTTTCTATTATCCCAACTTTCTTTCATATCATTAATATTTTCAGTTTTAATTTTTTTTGGGTCGTGATATTTGTTTTCTTTAATAATTGGTACACGCTTTGTGTCTTCAGATTTAATATCAACGTGTTTGTTATTATTCTTATTTTTAGAATTAAAGTTGACTATATTGAAATCTCTTTTAGTTGCATCATTTATATTATCCTTATTATAATTTTTATTTGCATCTGAACTATCTTTCGATTTTGTGTTACTATTTATATTTTTGGTGTCAAGTAAATCTTTATAGGTTTTGTGTATAATTTCAATTTCTGACTCGAAATCATTCATCAAATTTTTACTTTTTTCTTCATTTAATACGGAGATTACATCGTCACTAATTTTATTATTTTCTATGTTATTTTCTCCGATAATGTCCCATTTTGCCATTTCTTCAAATTCTTTCGTGTGGTCGTTTATGGGAGGTAGTATGTTATCAAACGCATCTTAAATATAGATTATTTAATATTTTATAAATTTATAAATTTGTACAGTGGTTTCTGTTTAATATGAATAGTATGTATTTAATACTAGGTAATGTATTATTACGCTATAGTGAATTTTTTAAGAGTCAAAATTCATGCATTTTATGTATCATTCAACATTTTTTTGTTAGTCATTCATATTGAAGGTATTTTTGTATTATTAATATATCAAATATTCTCCATTCTTTCATATTGGACAAAAACCACTGCATTCAAATGAGGACGGCAACCTACGCATAGAAACTGAAACATGATGTTACACTGTACTGGTAATGATATTTTTAATTGGATCGTTACTTTTAATTACAGTTTTTTTCGTGGTGTTAGTTTAAATTTCAAATTCCAACAATTTCAATCTCCTAAACTCACATCTGACGGGTCAAAAACCCAAAATTACCCATTTTTTTTAATATAAACAGCCGTAGAATTTAAAAAAATTTACAAATAGTACAGTTGTATCCTGTTAACAGACACAAAAAATTTCAATCCGAATAAGTGACGACTTCACGGTCAAAAAAGCAGTTTAGTATTCATATATTTGTTTTCCAAAATATTTTATTAAAACAAAAAATGTGAAATAATTAACAGTCCGAAAATTTAAAAAAAAATTATTCTGATAGAGCTTATTCCAGTTAATATAAATACAAATTGTTAACCCCAGAAATCTACGCATTCCCGGTGAAAAATAATTTTTAATATATTTTCAACTAATATTTTTCAAATGTTTCCATTAAAATAAAAATTGAAACTGTAAATAATGATCCTACAATTTTAAAAAAAATGTGAATTGAACATCTACATATTTTCAATAAAGAAATATTGGTAAAAATCTATATAATTCATTCCTTCAGAATTTTTTTCATTGCTATGTAATTTTTCAATTTCAAATTGTCATTTACAAAACATTTTGAATAAAATTTAAATTTAAACTGCAACAACGAAACTAAAATTAATACAAATTTGTTATTATGATTTTTATATTTATTACAATTCTTTGCAATATTGGTTAAATTCACCTGAAATATGAGATATGTGTATAAAGTGCTGATTCTATTAATTATTGATACATAATTGGTATTTTTAAGTATTTATTAAATTGGTACTGAATATATATTATCACATTGAAAATGAGAAAATACGTTTTTATAATTTTATTTTTTATGAAATTTATGCTATTTATTACAATTTTTAAAATGGAACTGTTTTTACTTTATTTTTAATATTATACACACATTCTGTCTAAATAAATTAAAAAAATGGGATAACAATTGTTTTTAAAATTCTTTACGCAAATGTTAACAAACAAAAAAATAAGATGGAATAATTAACTTTAAAGTAAAAATTAATGTGATATGAAAAATGTCAAAGTCAAAACCTTCAAATATCTTTTTTTTAAATTCAAATAGAATCCTAGAATGTCAGAAATTTACGTCTACATGGTCCAAAGTTTGGACCAAACCACAAATTACCCTATTTTTTATAAAAATGAATAAATTCTGATATATTTTAATATTTTGGTTAGGGTAAAGATATTAACATTAAAATTAAAAAATAAAAATATTTTTTATTTAATTTTAATAAATTTTTTATTCCGTTGGTTGTAACCTATTTCATAACAAGTATAAAAATTACCACAACTATCCATATAAACGTGAAAACTGTCGATTAGAACCAATTTATTTAAATTTCCTCTTCCAGAGAATCCAAACTAGAGTTTTAGATATTTCATGTATTAAATATTTATTTACCTTTATATTGTAGATATCATTAAAATGGGCCATAACTTGAATTTTTTTAAAGGGTAAATTAAACAAGTCATATTGTACTTGATGCTCTTGACTTGGTGAATACCATAATAATTTTTTTTTCAAAAATTTTTTATTGGAATCGTCATAAATTAATTGAAACAATTTTACGTAAGTTGAAGACATTGCTAAATACTTGAATCTTACGCATAATGGGCCAGTATAATCTGAAACTTTTAATGTAGGTGTAAGAAATCTAGAATAAATAGATATAGAATATAAAACTAAAAAATATGAAATAAGAAATACGTGTAATCTTCATTTGTCCCATTCAAGTATATAAAGGATCTAATTGGCAAATTAGGGTTATACATATCAACAGGGTATGTACTTGCATAAAAATTAAATTTAGGTATATTATTGCTTAATTTCCAATTATTGTTGTTAAAAGTTGATTCTTCTTGTTCAAGGTCGGCAGTTTTGTGCAAGGTTATATTGCACATATTTTCAAAATGACAGCTATAATTTAGTATAATTATTATGTGACTATTTTACGTTAAAATACCCGTTGAACCAAAAGTGGTTCAATGGCGACATTTCTCTAAATTTTTGAAAGATAGATTTTAAAGATACTGTTTTTTAGTATCCAAGATATTATCATATTAAGAAAATGATTCTTTTGTATTCACATAATTAATTTATTATAAAAATTGCATTAATATATTATCTTTTCCTGCCACTTTTTAAAATATCTGATTTTACAGATTTCGCAGATTACGCCTTAGCAACTGATAACCATGCTAGTAATTTGTGATAAACAAAAATTCTGGACAAAAATTGACTTTACAAAACCAAATGGTTTAATTTACAACTACTAAACCATCATTAATATTGTAATCATGGTATTACATTTTAAGATAAATATTTATATATATAAAGTAATAAATTACGTGAATATTTTTTTGGGTAAATTTAATTCAGAATCAATTTTTAAACAAAATAAATGGTTGGTATAACTAACAAGTAGGTATAAAACGAATCCAGTATATTTGGTCATTTTAATGATAAATTACATGAATGAGAAATAAAATAAAAGAAACACACATATATTGTATAAGGATTACTTTAATCCAATTCGGAAAATATGAAAACATTTATTATAAGGAATAATTATGTCATTAGCCTAAAATGTAGAAATTAATAAATTTAATCCTCTTAAATATGAATGTTCATTGATACCCGCAACATAATAACAAATTAATGTAAAACAAACATGATTTAATTTAAGTGGGTCAATTATATTTTAAATTAAATGCGATTAATAAAACAAGTATTAAAAATGTAATTAAAATGAAAATTTATTGCTCATTTAAATTTTCAACGCTGCCTACACATTTGATTAATGTTTTTATTCATACTGTATTAATTTTCATTTAAATATATTATGCGTGTATAAAATGAATGTAATTTGACACATTAAACAAATTATTGCTACAATTTTAACACTGTGCTTTAGTCTGATCGAAAACATAAATTATAAACCCAAATTTGCATTTATTGGTCAATGTAGGAATTTATTGCTTAAATATTTTACTATATGATTTAATGACATATTTCATACAAATTTCTCATCTGCATAATTCTTTCACTTTCTGATTTATGTGTCTGCTTTCTTTTTAGATTGCACTGTATTTCCCGTTACTTTTTCTATAAATAGTTATAACATTTCATTTTATTTTTACTAACTTTTTTTAATATATTATTACATTGAGATGCGTGTATAATTTTGAATGTTTTATTAAAAATTATCTTAACTTTAATGTGTTTACGAAAAAAATAAGATAATGATTATTAGTCCTTTTCTGTAGAGTTCTAGTAGGATTAACTTTGAAAAAAGGTGAATAATGGATAGAACCCAAAATGTTTTTAAAATTTATATACAATTTATCTCGCTACCCTTTAAGACCCTATCATTCTTATGTTTTTCTCTCTCTTATCTTTTTTTATCTAGTATCCTTGTGAGGTATATAGTCCTACAATTTTAATCTAACCGGTTTCACTGTTGGTTCTTCACAACACAGTTTGTACAAACCACTGAAAACTCAAGGTTTTAAGGTGGAAAATCTAAAAGATGTAATCCATACTTATATACTCTTTAATTAAATACTTTATATTGTTTTTTACATCAAAATTTAAAAAAATATAATTAAGATAATAGTTATAAATCAACAACTAATCGTTATCATTTGATATAATGACAATATCGTTCGTTGGGTCAACGAAACATGATATATTTTTTTTCCTGTATCTAAATTAAAGCAAGTTAATTTTATTTATACATTGTAAAATGAATAATCTTCAAAATCCTAACAATATTAAATGAAAATGTGCATTAGGGTGTTTCAGTGACATGAAAATAATCTTTTGATGTCGCCAACACATATATCTTGTATAAAATGAAAATTTAAGATTTATTGGGTACTTATGGCCTAAATAAATATTAAAATATTTCACCCATTTTCATTTAAAAATTAATGTATCTAAGACTCAGTAAAAATGTATTTTGTATTAATTTAATTTTGTAATTCTTCATTATTCAATTGAATTTAATGTTTTGGGTTAATTCCTTAGAATGTTCACATGCAATCAGGGCCACAGAAAAAGAGTTAACGAGATATTCTTTATAATTATTTTTTATAAATAATATATACATTAAAGCAGTCGTTCCTATTTGGGTCCAAAATTATATGCCTGGGGTCCGTAAGATTCAAATAAAATATAGAAAAATTTTATCAACTTTTATTTATTTTTATAGGAGAATTTTTCATATTTATTACAGAGTTTCTAAATGTTAATTATCCTAATTCCTAAACGACCTCTACATTATTATTTCAAAAATACCACTTTTAATAAAATAAAATGAAAAATCCAATTTTACCAAATCTTATGAGAAAACCCTCTTATTACAACTCTAAATATAACTAAAATATTACCAATGTTTAAGGATTATCCAAGGTTTAAGGAAATGTCCTCTTTTTCCAATATTATTTCGAAAAATCCGATTAGACTAAATCTTATGAGCAACAACTTTCTAATCCAAAAATAAAAATGAAATTTTTGTAATGTACATTAAACGAGTTGGAGAATTTAAAAAAATTTAATCTTCAGGGCCAAAACCACAAATTACCTTTTTTTTATGAAAACAGCCCTAGAATTTAAAAAAATTTATAGGTGGTACAATTGTATCCTGTTAACAGACACAAAAAATTTCAATCCAAATAAATGACGACTTCACGGTCAAAAAAGCAGTTTAGTATTCATATATTTGTTTTCCGAAATATTTTATTAAAACAAAAAATGTGAAATAATTAACTGTCCGAAAATTAAAAAAAAAAATTATTCTGATAGAGCTTATTCCAGTTAATATAAAGACAAAATTTCAACCCCAGAAATCTACGCATTCCTGGTGAAAAATAGTTTTTAATATATCATCAACATATATTTTTCAAATATTTCGATTAAAATAAAAATTACAAATGTAAATATTGATCCTACAATTTAAAAAAAGTGCATTGAAGTTCAATGATTTAACTTCTACTCATTTCCAATAGAGAAATATGGGTGAAAAGCTATATAATATATTCCTTCGCAATTTTTAAATTTCAAATTCTCATTTTCAAAATATTTTGTTTCAAATATGTCTGGTGTCAATAATTCGTTGTCGCACCGATCGCTATGAAAAATATCCTTACGTTTAAAATGATAGAATGAAGTATCCCTAAAATAATAAGTAATGTAAAATATTTTTGACCAATTCACAACGGTTTAGTTAACATAATTATTTATAATTTTTCTATACGTTTACTATAGTCTATGACAAAAATATTGCTTTATCTGAAATAAAGTTTGATTGATGCTCCTACGATCCAGAATAGTGAATTATATGTAAAATTTTAAAATACTGCCAAGTATGACTGCTTAGGCTACAGTAACTGAAGATATATAAATGATATTAATAATATAAATATATACATTAATATCATATTATATATATTCCGATCAACACCTTGAAGTTATTAGTCAGAGACTACATATAGTAATTATATATCAGAGTGCTATTTACACATTGTGTAAATACACAAATATAACATTTATAAAAAGAAAACCTGCATCGAATAAGAAATTCCAAAAATGATATCTCTAAACTACATGTATTAATATGTGTATAATTATAATAAATTCAAATAATAAATATTCTGTATTTCTTAACTGCCCAGGCTTCAATATATCTTAAATATTCGTTGTAATGTATTCCTATCTTGGAACCATCTTTTTTTTACATTTAATCATAATAAAGATATGGAAGTTCAAAAATGTGATTGTAATCATTTTTTATGATACACCTTCTTAATATACATGATATTTTTTTTACATTTCTAAACACTGAAATTTTAAGCTAATGAACTTGTCAGTTGAAGGTTCACGATAAATATAACTTTGCTAAATTTAAATGGAATCATTATATTTTATTAAAAATTAAATTAAATTTAATGTCGTTTGTATATTCAACCTTGTATATAACATGTGTTATCTTCTCTGAATTCACTATAATTGATGTTATCAAATATTAATAAAATAAATCAATAAAGTAAATGTAGGTATCCCTCCACAATTGCAGTCAATGAACTTTGAATATATCAATGGTTCTCAATGATTCTCAATAGTGGCCGAATTGGTCCTAGGTATTCTTCACCAAGGGATTTATTTTCAAGAATATTTGATAGTCACTATTTTTATAATTTTTTAAAGGTATATGTTTTTTTCACATACATGTATATGTAAAATGTAATATGATGTAAAATGTAAAATGTACGTAATGTATATGAATATTTATTTAAAATTATATAAACCGAAAATCGTTAGGAGTTATTGTATAATTATGAGTAATACTTTTTAGTTATTATATGTAAGTTAACGACAAAGTGAGAGATTTTTTCATCAATCAAAAGCGACTGGAACACTGATATTAAAAAATATAAACAAATAGACAAAAAATAAATTACTTTTTTTATATAATAAACACTATTAAATATATTACATGTATTATAATTCTACATAGTTATGATTTAGTCTTAATAATTATGTATAGCTAACGAAATGTTGATATAAGAAAAAAAATTTTAAAAGTAAATGTTTTATTGAAAAAGTGAAAATATTGTTTGGAAAATATAATTCGTCCATTTTTTAAAATTACTGTAGTTAAAAACAATCTTCAACAAATAATATATTTTATATTTTTTCTTTAATACAAAATTTATATTTTAAATTTTAATAATTTTTCATAAAAGTATGTTGAATTTCTAAATTTAGACTGTAAAATTAATTTATAGTCAGACCTCTTAATACCGCCAACTCTTATTACCGCCACCCATCAATACTGCATTATGTTTCAATTTTATAACAAACTTATTAGAAATTTTCTCATTATCGCCACAAATTAAAAATATTTTAAAAAAAAAATTGATTAAAATTAGTTAAACCCTTAATTTGAAATCATAATTAGTTTAATATACACGAATATTATGTAAATTACTAGGTTGACTGTTATGTACTACGTACAAACATCACCTAGCTCTGCCGAGGGCACATTTTTATTATACTAAAAAAATAAATTCACTCTGAAAATGTAACTTAAAAATACTACTATTCACTATTATCAATCCTTTAAAGGAGTGGTTCCCAAACTTGTTTCAGGTTGAACCATGGAAATGTGTAGACGTCACATTATTTTTAAAATTGTAGGATCAATTTGCATTTTCATTTTTATTTTAATCGAAATATTTGAAAAATATTGGTTGATAATATATTAAAAATTATTTTTCACTAAGAATGCGTATATTTCTGGAGTTGAAATTTTGTATTTATGTCAATTGGAATAAGCTCTATCAGAATAATTCATTTTTTTAAATTTTCGGACCGTTAATTATTTTACATTTTTTGTTTTAATAAAATATTTCAGAAAAAAATATATGAATACTAAAATGCTTTTTTGACCGTGAAGTCGTAACTTATTCGGATTGAAATTTTTTGTGTCTGTTAACAGGATACAATTGTACCACCTATAAATTTTTTTAAATTTTACGGCTGTTTTCATAAAAAAAAGGGTAATTTGGGGTTTTGACCTTGAAGATATAATTTTTTTAATTTAAATTTATTATAATGTTCATGATTTGAAAATCTGTATCAGCGTATATATTTTTTTAAATTCTCCAACTGGTTTAATTTTCAAAAAAAAGGACAATTGGGGTTTTTAACCTGTAAGATGATAGTTTGGGAGGTTGAAATTTATCTTATTATCACCCCGAAAAAAAACTGTAATTAAAATGAGGAATTTATAAAATTTTATGATGGGTAGTTATTAAAATAAAGTGGAACACACACACACACACAAACAAAAATCGCGTAGCATATTATATAAGTAAGGATAATATTCAAGTTTTAAATTGGGTGCGTCCGAAATTAAAAGAATTTTAAATTTTTTAATTGGGTTTGTATGCTAAAAATTAAAGATTAAATCAAAATCTAAGGTAGTATGTTATAAATGGTTTTAAAACTTTAGGAATTGGCTATTTGTGACCGCATGAACAACTCTTCATCAATGTTACAGATAGAATAATCTATATGAATTAATACATCTTCACTAGGGGTTTTACGGAAAATACTTCAAAGCCTAATGTGAGATTGAAATTATCTGATTGGAAAACTCTACAAAATGATATAAAACGAGCAATATCTATAAAATGTACGTCACCGTCAGTATACCAATTATTCCACCTGTGTCAATAGTATTGATCATTTATAGCCAACTAAATTAAAAATAAATAATGAAAATATAAATTGCTTATCCATTGTATACATATTGTTAAAAGGACCGAATAATACATTTAATAAACGTAATTAAGTAAGATAAAAGATGAATGATATATTACTACAATCAAATATACAACAAGAATATTCCTAATAGGAATTATATTTATGAATACAATAAAAGTTACAATCCACACAAATTTGTTGAATTGAAACGTTTTAATGGAAAAATATGAGATTAATACTACAAGAATTATTATATACATAATTTACAATATGTAAATGATATATAAAAAATTATTCACGAGTAATCATTGTTGAGTGACTTACCTGATGAATTACTGAAAAATTGAAATTTTGTTTGACTGACAAAATGGATATTTTTGATATAATTAACATGTTTATGAATAATAAATTGTTATGAAAATTAACGTACATGATAATCAATCTTTATCACTACAAAAAAAATTAAAAATTAATTTGACATAAAATGTCTTATATGCTTATAATTACTTAATAAATTGTAATTTTTATAAAATATAAAAAATAAATCATAATTTCCAACTAGTCAGACCTACTGTAGATTAAAATACAATAAATTTTAACCTTGGCTAACAAAACATACATTACGGCATAAATTGCAATTTTATCTGAATATTGTCTAGAAATTAAACCACGCCCATCATTTAACGAGTGAATAAAAAGGAACAAACTAAACTGATGATTGGTATCAAGCCTATCAACATAATTGAGTAATATATCTAAAACATAAATTGGCACACATTTAAAAAGAGTTGGACACGTTAATTGTAACTTTTTCACTAAATCATTAAACTCTGGCAAACTAATGGCATATAAATCAACTCGGCTAGCAAACTTTGTGTCATAGCATCATGGTATTTGCAATAATTTATATATAAATAATGTTTTAAACAATATATCAACATACATTGTATAGTTTTTTCTTATTTATGGAAATTTTAATGGATATTCAAACTTACATTAAATTATTATTTTTATTCATCCACATTCCCCACAAATCACATTAATTCAAATATATTGCATTGTTATCGTAATGGATCCATTAATAAATCGTTCCAAGAATAATCACATTCATCAAAATGATGAAATTAACATCAAAAAACCTTACAGTGAACACTCAAATAATGATGAAACGGTGCAACACTCTGCCGTGTACAACCAAAATAAATCAACCAACAATGCCGCTAATCAAGATAAAAATTATTCCATAAATTCATTCACGTCCAATAACGTTAATCAGTATTATCCAAATCATCAGAATGCTAGTTATCCATTACCATTTGATTGCAATTTACCCAAGCCTTCAAATCAACTTCCCACGTCTAGTAATACTTTGAATTTTCACAATGTAAATAGTCAGCAGTTTTACAGAAGTAAACCACTTTCTCATTCTGAAATTCCAACAAATTTCACATCTCAACTCAATTTGTCTAATTATCCCTCATCCATTAAATGTGATATAAGAAGCAATGCTTGTCAAGGTATATTTTATGTTAATTTACATGCATGTCAATTGGTTCACATTCAAATTCTATTATTTACTACATTACTGTATTATTATAATATAACCTTTTTTGTGCATACATTTTGTACATTGTACCAGGTAGAAAAAATCCTCATGAAATTAAAATATTAGCGAGTATTTATATATCATCCATCGTCCAAATTTTTAACATTAAATCATAACTATTAAATGTAAATATTATATCGTAATCTAAGAAGGAGAGGGTTTAGTTTCACTACCAATGAATAAATATTTTTTAAGACTCTGTTTATTAAATTGAACCGTGAAATAAAAAATTGATTTTGTTGATATTTGACCTTAATATGTTTATTTATATATAATAATGTCATAAAAAGCATAATAGCTTTTCAATTTTTGAGTCTTGTCATGATTTATTTGCAACGAATCAGGAGTTACTAATGCCAATTTATATATATTTAAAAATTTAAAAATTAATATTAATAAAGAATAGATACTGGCTATAACATATATGTTTTTAATGGATTTTAATGAATTTTACCAAATTTAATTTTTATGTTTTTGTTTTTTTTGTATTAATTTAAAATTTTTCAAGTACTGTGGAATCTCCACTATTGGCCAATTCCGTTATTCACCAGTATTGACTATTTGTCAAAAATTTTTCAAAATAAATTAAATTAATGTTATTGAAATAAAATTTTTTAAAAAATGAAAAAAACTGAAATTATAACTAGAGCAGAGTAGCCCAAGGTGTGGGTTAACCTGATAAGTAATTTTGTAATTAATCGGGGAAATTTTGACTTTTTGGATTTGAACTTGCCTTTGGAATATGTTTTTTAATGTTGCGGTCCGCGAAATTTATAAAATTTATTTATTAGGTCTCACTCGCCCTGCGTTTGGACCACCGTGATGTAGAGAATTGGAGGAATTGCGATAAATTTTTTTGATACTTTTTTTGAGTATTAACAATAGTAAAATTTATTTGTAGTTATAGAATTTGAAATTTATCGTATTTTCTGCAGCGAAAACATTTACCAAGAATTTATTTTTTTAAGTTTCTGAGACCTTCAATTTGCTCAATAAATTGTTATAAAAAGATAGATATACACATATTTTTAGCAACTTTGAATTATCTCTCGTATTTAAGTTTGTAATTTTTGCCCATCAATTAACCTTCGTAAAAACGACAATAATCAATATAGAAAGTAATTAAAAAAAAGAATTGTACACACAAAATGGGCAAATTATGAACCCAAAACGCTAAATCCATAGAAACAACTAAACTTACATACGCTATAAATTTTATGGGTACTATTCATGAAATTTCATCTTTAGATTGTATTTGTTGACTACATAGTGTAGATATTTAAACATTTAAATTAAAAATGAAACATTAATCAAAACAAAATAATTGTTGTGTTAAATTAATGAGCAGTATATATTATTTGAATCTTATTAATAATTCAAACATTTTAATTTTATGAAATCAAAAATTGTAATCAAAAATTAACCAAGTGTCAATCAACTAAGAGATACATATTAAAACGTGTTGAAAATCTAAATCTGAAAAATTTTATAAGTTATATAATACTGGTGTGTAATATAAGTAATATTGTAATTAAAAATAATTATTTAGAAAATATACCAAATAGATTTTCATATGAAAATTTCAAAAACAAGGGAACCTCAGATGAAATGATTAGATACAAAGAAAAAACAAATATGACCAATTATAATAAAAATGCAGAGATAAATACAATACCAAAATCTGATTTGCTAGTAAATCCACCTCTATCAGCCTTTTTAAATACAAAAAATTTTGAAAATATAAATTACGTCGATCAATTAAACTATATGAAATATCAAAACATGTCATTAGAAGCCAATCAAGAATTATTACTGTCGCATGGGAGAGATGAAGGGAAATTGAGATCTAGTCCAAATTTTTATTTAAATTTTACAGATAAAAGATCAAACGATGTAAAAAATGCTCACCAATTTCCAAGTAATACCTTTAACACTAAACCATCAATGTTTAAAGATTCTGCATTATCGGAAAATTTTAATATGAATATTACAAGTAACAATTTATTACCAAATTTTCCAACTTTTCCGTATTTAAATTCAAATCTACCAAATTTATCAAATTTTGGAAAAAATTATTCAAATAAACCAAATATTTCTATGAATGACAGGATGAATATATTTAATGAAAAAACTTTACCATCGGATCCCTCTAATTTTGCAGAGGTTATGGCGGCTATTGCTGCTGCAGCTACTTCAAATAATTACAATTTTGATCCTAATACTGCATCAAATAACTATTTAAATCAAAATAAAAGTATTCCCATTTATCCCTGGATGCGAACTATCAATGGAGGTATGAATTATTTTTCTATACTAATATTTTATATTTTACATTTTAAATTAATTTAATTGATTTGAAATTATCCCAAAATGTTTAAAACTATTAAAAAAACCATAAATTGTTTGTATTGTTAGAAAGGTTGAGCGTATAATTAAAATCTTGTAAAATTAATTGGTTATTTCAAAAATGACAAATTGATTCTAAATATGAAAAGTAAATATTGTTTACATGATTTATATGTGACTAATTTCAAATGTTTTGTTACATTTGTCTTGAGGATAGTAACTGAACAGATTAATGTAACAATTTAATATGTATTAATAATTCATTTTTTAATTGGAATATATTACCTAAAATTTATCATATTATTATCAAAATTTTTTACTTTTAACAGACATTTATATTTTTGCCATATATCACATGTTTTGAGCAATAAATGTGTCCAATTTTAACGGTACATTAATTTATGATTTTATCAATGATTTATGTAAACAATATGCATTTTGCATTAAACGGATACCTTTTACAGTTTTTCCACTAGTTTTGAATATTCGTTAAATGGTATTATATATCAATAGTGAAATATGATGATTTAAAAACATGAAAAAAAAGTATCCATAAATCATTTGTTTTTAGGTTCATATGAACACAAGCGCAGTCGGCAAACTTATACTAGACATCAAACATTGGAACTTGAAAAAGAGTTTCATTATAATCGTTATCTTACTCGTCGTAGACGCATCGAGATTGCTCATAGTCTAGGTTTAAGTGAACGGCAGATTAAAATTTGGTTTCAAGTAATTTTATTTTATTTTATTTTCATTTTCATATTCATTTAAATTATTTATTCATTTTTAGAATCGACGCATGAAATGGAAAAAAGAAAATAATGTTTCAAAATTGACTGGACCGGGAGGGTCTCTTAATTTAAATGACTCACTTCACGAAGATGACGATTCACACTGATTTATTAAATAACTAGTCAAATCCCACATAATTAAATTTTTGTTATCTACGTTCTAAAATAAATGTACACTGTTGTTTATCAAAAAAAATGTTGTTAATATGAATGATTCCAATGTAATTGGCTGTGTGAATTTTGCCAGAAAATAATACAATAATACACTTTTTTCATCAAAAAAACAACAATAAATAAATACTATTAATTAGATTTTGTTAGTTTTGTTATAATTAGACATTAGAACTAGACATAGAATTAGTTTGTGACCGCTGGATACAATCGATAGAGGCACCTCAAATTTTTTCAATGTTACTTTTAGTTTCGTATTTAGTTTCTATTTATTCAAAATGTTTTGATAATAAGAATTTGAAATTTAAAAAATGAGTAGACGTTCAATGCACTTTTTCTTTAAATTGTAGGATCAATATTTACATTTTCAATTTTTATTTCAATCAAAATATTTTAAAAATATTGGTTGATAATATATTAAAAATTATTTTTTTACCGGGAATGCGTAGATTTCTGGAATTAAAATTTTGTATTTATATCAACTGGAATAAGCTCTATCAGAATAACCTTTCTTTTTTTATATGAATACTAAACTGCTTTTTTGATCGTGAAGTCGTCACTTATTCGGATTGAATTTTTTTGTCTGTTAACAGGATACAACTATAGCATCTGTAACTTTTTATAAATTCTCCAACTCGTTTGATTTTTAAAAAAAAGGACAATTCAGGTTTTTGACCCGCAAGATATGAGTATGGAAGGTTGAAATTAATCTTATTATCACCCCGGAAAAAACTATAATTGAAATGTGGACTTTATAAAATTCTAAGACTGGTAGATATTGAAATAAACAGTAACACACAGACAAACAAAGCATATTACAAATTGTAATTTACAATGTACATAAGTAAGGATTATATGAGTAAATTATACCATCTAATCTTATAATTTATATGATAATAATAAACATTATTAATCATTGATAATATCAATAAAATAATCATTTCTTAATAAAAACGAAAAATTGATTTTTCAAAATATATTTACAATCTATCAATTCATTCATATTATAAACTATGGTTAGTATTACATATGTATATCCAAACATAGACATTATAAATTGAGTAGTTACGATTCCCTACAATTAAGTGTACAAATTATTTAAAGTGAATGATAACTATTATATTATTCAATACTTGTTAGTTATCTAATTGCACTCTATGCAGGTGCGTGGAGAGGGGCTTAGGTCATATCAACCGGGCATACAATAATGATGGTCCCACTTTTTTAATTTAATGTTGGAAAATTTCTTAAGCATACCAAAATTATCGTATAAAAAAGTGTTCTATTAACAGTCCAATTAGTCATTTTTACTTTTTAGATAATGTACTATCAATTAATTAATCTGTATAGATCCCATTTAAAAAAAATTTATGGGCCTACAATTTCCATCTGATCCGGGTACACTGCTGTCTCTCCACGGTCCTGATTCTATGTACTACATACATATATGTATTTATATTTATTGTACGCCGTAAATATATTAACGATATTAGATAAATTTACTGAATTCTAAAGTTTTAAAAATAATTAAAATAAAATTTTATTCGACATTCTTTACAAATTTAAAGTTAATTGTTTTTGTCAAAAAATTTTTGGATTAATTTTTTTTATTACTATTTTTCAGATTTTTATTAAATCCTCAAATTCCCATTCATTATAGATCAATTTCAAACTTCAGGGTTTTACAAATTTAATGAATCGCGTATAAACTTTAAAATTAAAAAAAAAATTGATCAATCTTATTTTCACTGCTAATTAGTTCTATTTACTGAATTCACAAAAGTAGCCAAATACAAATATAATAAAAATTCTTGCGAACAAGATCATGTATTTGAAATGTCATAATTGTTAGAAAAAAACACCAAGAAACCCTCTATCCTATAAATTCTGTTTTTTATGAATTTTTGGGTAAAATAGGGTTTTATTAAGAAGGTTTTCTGATAAACTGTGATAACCATGTACATTATATATACTCACAAATGTTACATATACTATTTATACGCATGAATTCACATCGTTACTACACCAATTTTTTTTTTTGTAAAGTTCATGTTCGTTTTGAAAAAATTGTATTAAAGATTAGTTTAAAATGCAAAAAGTCAATAGTTTTTTTGAGAGTTAAACAATTTGAAGGACATCATCTTGTTTGCAATAAAAAGTTTCATCTTTCCCCGTTGGCTACTTTTGCATTGTTTAAAAAAAGTGTTTTTGGACACACCTTAGTATGCAGAATCTATATATTTAGTATACAAAAAATTAAATATTTATTAATTTTGTTCAAATTAAGCTATATTCATATTGTAACAGGTTGACTGTATGTACATTGTACAATGTACAAAATTGAATATTAAAAAAAAATGGGTATTAAAAGCGTCTATTAGGCACCTATTTAAAAAGTAATGAGTTATTATTAAATTACCATTATATTCTATAATTATAATTATAGTTACATTATGATTTTATCTTAAAATGAATTTATATAGTATGAATTACATTCAATTAGTTAATTATTGGTATGCGACATTTATTGTCAATTATGTCCAATTTCCGGTGGATATGGTACATTGTACAATTGAAAAACGAATAAAAATATCCAACATACCAAATATTTAGAAAATGGTTCATATAAGTCAAGGGCATCAGACTCAATTTGATTGGCGGGCCAAGTGAGGAAAAAAATTATTACGCGGGCCACACAAAAAAATTATGTTAAAACTAACATGTTAATGAAATATGAAACAATAACAATGGAATAAATGATAAAAATAATATTACAATTGTAATCATGAAAAATATATGAAAAAACTGTAAAATAAGAAATATGTGGAAAAAATATAAATTTATATTATAACGCCGTACATTCCATAACTGGGGCCGCATAATTGACACCCCTGATACAAGTACTGTTAACATAAGGTTCAACGACTACCCTATAATTGAAATTTTTAAAATTACCAGTAGCATTAATTAAAATTAAAAATATCAAAGAGTATAGCAAAACTAAAAAATTCATTGGAGGAATATTAGTTTTATTATTTATTAGATAGTTTATAATAAATTTATAAACAAACAAAAAGTGTATATTCCATCACCATGTTATCCAAAATTAAAAAATATATCAAAAATAATTTACCCAATAATGGCAATATATTTCATTAATATTTTACTTACATGTTATTATTAACATGTTAGTAAGTAGTACTTACTTGTTAATTGCGATGTTGTATATTAAGTTAATTAACTAAGAAATAAATTACGGATATATAATATTTGACTCAAAAATTAAAGATTCGATTAATTGTGCAGTAAAATTTTATTATATTGTCATTCATTTTGATGTAGAGGAGACATAGGTGATGAAAATTAGAATTAAAAGTAGAGAAAATTAATTTACATACACATATCAGAGTAATTTACGATTATAATTTAAATATATAATATTCTCAAAAGGTTCAGTGATCTTCCTTGTCTCCGGTCTGTGAGAAGGAGCTTGGCTTTACTGAAAAATTCTTTATACTTTAAATCTAATAATATTTAATTTATTTATTTGCATTAATTAATTATTTTTCAAATTTCGAATTATTGCAATATTGCGCTTGCAGTTGTTTTATGATGGGGCATGAATATGATAATCTATGCACGACTAATTTTGTATTGTACATTAAAAATTTTTATTTTAATTTGAAAAATTAAATGTTTCTAAGTTATGAATATAATACAACAAAAACTTTAATTTCCATTCGGCGCAAAATTGTTATCTAACTTATATTGAATTCAAATTATGGCAAAAGAAAATGGAACAGAACAAAAAGAATTAGAAGAAGATGTTCCAATGGGACCTATGGATGTTTGTAAATTAGAGGTAACATTTTAACATATAAATAATGAAATTTACTTTTCATGGAAATTATTATCAAATTCTTCTACAGTTGGACGTTGTATATGAAGTGATACTATTTTATCAATGTTTATCATAATTTTAATAATTTTTTGAAATACAGTCTAATTGCCATAGTAATGCCTTTATTGCCTAATTGAACTTTTCTTTAATTATAATTATAGGTAAATTTTTATATTTAGGGGAATGGTATAACTTCATCTGACACAAAAAAACTCCGTGAAAGTGGTTATCATACTGTAGAATCTGTGGCATATGCACCAAAAAAAGAAATTATATGTGTTAGAGGAATTAGTGAACCAAAGGCAGATAAGATTATTGTAATTATCATTATAAATATAAACGTACTTATACAGTATAGTAAAGAATTTTTACTCATTTATTAATATGCATGTAACTTTTGACTCAATGAAGATATTTCAAAATAATGTATATCATTTGAGAATAAAATACTACGTTCGTATTCTTATAACTATAGTTTTCCTTTTTTCATTTTTAATTGATTTAGATGATCTTAATTTAATTAATTAAATTTACAGAAATATTTTAATGTAAACAAATATTTACTCATTTTTCAAAAGTTTAAATTTGGACATAAAAACTTACTTTAATTTTAAATTTATATTCAAATATAATTACGTTTATTCGGCATGGTCAAAAGTACAAGTGATTTCAAACGAGGTATGATAATTAGTTATTACAAAGAGGATTATTCAGGTAGGGAAATTGCTAAAAAAATAGGTGTATCCCAAAAAACTTAGCAATATAGTCAAAAATTTTAAAGAAACTGGTGCTACTGCAACTTTAAAAAGATCTGGAAGACTCATAAAAGCTAATTCGACATTATTAAACTATATTGAAACTGAAACTTTACATAATAGTAGAATTTTTTCTTGAAAGATGTCGAAAAAAGTGGAAGAAAAATTCAATATCAATGTTTCTTATAATT
>LWCA01000990.1:0-13474 GCA_001642005.1 Intoshia linei | reverse complement strand
TATTGTATTTAAAAAAAACTGAAAATAGCTCTGTGCACCAAAAAATTGGTTATGCACACAGTTAAGAACCACTGCCTTAATGTATATAACAACTTCGTTAATGATTTCTGGTCTCAAATTTCTAAATAATTATTAAAATAATTAATTTTTTTATTGATAACAAGCTGTATTCTTGAACAAAATCTGTGTAACTCTATAAATGTATGTAATATAAATATTGATTGTATTTCCACTTATTTTCAAAAAAATTATATTATGTAAATTTGATAATATATAATTTTATAATATTTATTGTAATTATATTTTAAATTATTTCTCGAAACGACATTTGTGAACCGTTGAAACAAATTTACTACTAATTTAAACAATAGAAAATATGACATCAAATTGAAAATGCAATGTGCTAAATGTTAGAAAAAGAGGCGTAAATAATGATCATTCAAATAATCTGAACAAGACAATATATGATTTTATACACAATAGAAATTAATTTAGGAATTATTAGTGTGCTATTATCTATTTAGTTTACACTATACTGATTATTCAAACTTATATAAATATTAAATCATTGATAGATTTCATTTCTAAATTTACAAACTAAAGTTTGCAACATAAAAATTACTGTTTGGAAAAATACAAATAACTATTAATGGTAATTTATATAATTAACTAAGCTGATTTATTATAGATGGAAAATAAAACTTTAATAAGGGCAGAAATTGTCACAATCGGTTTTAAAAAATGGTTGACAGCACACGTGACCATCGGAAACGAGGTATTACATAATTATCAATTATTCATTTATTATATAGAACATTGTAATACAACATTGTGATCATATATTGATACAATAAATGAAAGGTTCAAACTGGTTGTTTGCAGATTCGAAGTCAATGCTTATTTTTAAAATTTCAAAAAATGTGAAAAATGATATCAAATGTATATACTAAGGTGAAGTTGGCAACATTATGAAACATAATGATGCCCATTATCTCGTTTAATCCATATAACGAATAAATGAAATAACGAATTAGTTTAATTTAAAGTATAAATAAATAAATAATATTAATATATTTACATCATTATATACCATCACCTACATCAGTCATTAATAAGATTTTTACAAGATTTTTTTTGTTAAGTTTAAATCTAAATACGTAAATGTATGTAGAATCTGCAGAAATACTGTATTATGGATTTTCCATGTTTTGATGTATCATAATGTTTCATACTGTATGAATCATACATTAAGATTTTTAAGAATTTATAAATCAAACATTAGACTCTAATGTTTAGAGATATTTGAGTACTTCGTCATTCAATTATTAAT
Organism: Intoshia linei; assembly: GCA_001642005.1. NCBI lineage: Eukaryota > Metazoa > Orthonectida > Rhopaluridae > Intoshia > Intoshia linei. The sequence goes on along the minus strand of LWCA01000990.1, from coordinate 12,144 downwards.
GTGAATATGTTTTTCTTTCGACTCGAGTATACCCTCGAATGCACATTTTTAAGTAAATTAAATTTTATTGACTGGAATCAAGGCACGAAATCAATTCTCATAAAAATAGATGCTATTATATAAATATTATATGGTTTTAGTTTGTTTTTTCGCCAAAAAGATGTCAAATCGTCATGCCATGTAACTAGCAATATAAAACGTGAATATTGCATACACAATTAAGATTAAACAGTCATTATGAANATCTACCAGGGGTATATGAATGTATACTAGGGGTGCACAACATTTTCACCAATTTAATCGCAAAACTAGTTTACTCAATTATATTACAACCGCACAAAATTTACTTTGACGCTTTACGATTAAGAAAGCTTAAATCCATTTTGAGAAAGTGGCCTAAGTCAAAAATGTAACTTTTTGATTAAAATATTTTAAACTCTGAATAAAATCTGATCTAAACTTTTAAATTTGAAGTAAAATGATATATTCCATTATGATCACATGTATTTCCACGACCGTAGGTTGTGCACCCTTGCTCTATACATTCCTTAACTTTTATAGCATTATCTTGATGAAGTAAAACAATTTTTCTACCATCATCTATTAATTTTTAGGTGTAGTCTCGTCAAATACCCCTATTCCCTATTCACTTTCGTGTCTCCAATAATACAGTTAAAAGTATTACGGATGTCCAGGGATTGATAAACCGTTCACAGCACGCCTGACCATCGGCAGCGAGGTATTACATAATTATTAATTATTCATTTATTATATAGAAAATTGTAATAAGACATGGAGATCGTATATTGATACAATTAATGAAAAGTTCAAACTGGTTGTTTGCAGATTCGAAGTCAACGCTTATTTTTAAAATTTCGAAAAATGTGAAAGATGATATCAAATGCATATACAAAGGTGAAGTTGGCAACATTATGAAACATAATTATGCTCATCATCTCGTTTAATCCATATAACGAATAAATGAAATAACGAATTAGTTTAATTTAAAGTATAAATAAATAAATAATATTAATATATTTACATCATTATATACCATCACCTACATCAGTCATTAATAAGATTTTTACAAGATTTTTTTTTTGTTAAGTTTAAATCTAAATACATGAATGTATGTCGAATGTGCAGAAATACTGTATTATGGATTTTTCATGTTTTGATGTATCACAATGTTTCATAATGTATAAATCATACATTAAGATTTTTAAGAATTTATATATCAAACATTAGACTGTAATGTTTAGAAATATTCGAGTACTTCGTTATTCAATTATTAATGTGTAATCAAAATCAAACCTATAACTCTCTCGACCCGAAAATGAAAAAGGCGCTAAAAAAATTCACGGATGGTACGTAATACCATAGCCAATAAACTCTTTTCCAGGCTTTAGGACTATGAGTTTAAATGTGTTATAAAAATTAGCCTTGATAGTTAAAAATATAATTTTTTTTAAAAAAATCAATTGGAAAACAATACCGAACAGGGTTCTACGTAAAGTTGGTTTTGTTCTTTAAAAACAAATATAAATACATGATGACCAGAATAAGTTAAATAATAAAAAAAACTGAAATAATTAAATTTTAATATTAATATATCCAAAACTGTTTAATTTAAATTATCCACAAAAGCACTGAAAAGAATCATTCTACTTTCGCCATATGTGAGATAAGCTGAGAAAGAAGAATCCATTCTGATTGTATCTGGTATTTCTGCCAATGACCTTCCGCTCATAAAAGCAGCAGTGGCGGCAGCGGCCGTAGTACCAACCTCATCGACATCTATATTGGCAACATGTATAATTTTTTCAACTTTCAATTTGTTATCTGTTATTTCTGAAAAATCTGCATCTTTACTGAAAATATTTCTAATATTCATTGATTCAAGTATTGGTTTTAAATCAACTTTGCTAGATATTGAAAATTTAGGTAAAAATAAATTTATTGGACCTTTTTGTCCTTGTGCATAGAATTCATCAATTACCCTCTCAGAATTTTCAATATTTTTACCATCAAAACGTTTCACAACTATTAAATTCAAACCTTTGACCTTGTAAGGGATTTGAACAATTTGCATTTCTTTATTAATTAAATATTTATATGTAGTCTCTGGCATGTACATTGTGTCAACTTTTGTAACTCTATTCATTGAAAATGACTTGAAGTCTCTTTTTTGGGTGTACCTTTTATTAAAACTGACCATATAAGCTGCTTTCAAATAAACAGCATTTACTAAAACTACCCTTGTATCCGAACTAATATCTCCCTCAAAAATAATCTTATTTATTCTATTGCGTGTAACTTTACTAATAAAGTGATTTATAGTGTTTGTAGCATTAAAACTTTGATTAAAATTGATAGATTGTATTGAATTTTTAGTGACGCCCAAATATTTTAAAATATTATTCAAATAATTATTTTTTACGATAAATCCATATGCGATAAATAATTTGTTTTCAAATTCAAATTCAAAATCTTTTTTGCTTATATGCGATTGAGCCTCTTTCAAATTCGTTATTTCATCATGTTGAAATGTACCTTCACGAAAGTGTCCGTAACTTTTTAATTCATTTCTATGACTCTTTGGCATTGCATGGAATAACATTTTTAATATAACTTCAATTGAAGGTGGAGAAATTACCACATTTTTTTTCATTTTGCCACCGTTTACTGATGATACTTTCCATAATAGTATACTAAAAAAATTTGGTTGTGATACATATATACTCGTTGAAATTGTAAGACTTATCAATCCAAAAAGTAAAAATATTAAATTCGTCATTTAGTATTGTGAAATGTGTTATGTAAAGAAGGATTTTGAATATTCTTTTTAATGATACAGGTGTTATTATTTATCTTAAATTCTATAAATACGCACCGTATATACACTGTGTTCCAAGTTATTATGCTTACTAGTTACTTTGCCAAGTTATGCTTATTATGCTTATTATTAAAAATTTATCTTCATGTAATTTTTAGCCTAAAATCATCGTAAATTGTAGGTGTTGTTTGGTTAAACCTGGTTTACCTTTAACATGACTGACTTTACCAACCGTTTTTAATATTCTGCATCTCGTAGTTTTGGGTATATCAGTTAATCCTGACGATTTAAATATCCCTAGAGAATCCCGAAGTGCTAAGATGGTTTCGAACCATTTCTAGTTTAATATGAATATATCTTTAACAGATACTCCTTTGAATGATCCTTTTGCCTTTCTTTTTCTCTTGTTGGAATAGTTTTCTATATATCGACGGATTGTGAGATGATCGCGTTCTAAATTTTGAAGCTATTTCATTTATCGATATTCCGTTATCCAACATTTTAGGGATTTTATCCTTTTCATCAACAGTAAGTGATGTTGATTTACCCATAATTATCCTAAATTTTGATTAGCATAATAATTTGGCACACTAAAAATTACCCAAAAATATAAAATGTTAAATAGAATGCTTTTTTGGAAACGTGATAAATTTTTTTGTAACAATAAAATTGTATATCGTGAATAATTAAATTATGATAAAAAAATTAATAGTATCAAGTGACTACTTTTTAAATTATTAATGTTTTTAATGTTTCCATAATAACGTGGAACGCAGTGTATGTATGTACACTTTACATTTTATGTAACGTTACGTAACGTTATGTAAACGTATATAGATATATGTATATTAGAGCTGTTTGTTTTTGACAAAATTTTCGATTTAACAAAATTCCACTCCTACCTTGAAGAGAATAGTTAAAAACCCATAAAAAAATGACTGTAAAAACATCTATCCTTTTTGAATTTTAAGGTTTTCGCGCGCTTTTTCTCCTTTTTCTTAATTGGCGCAATTTTTTTTAAAAAGATAAGATCGCAACATATAATTCCTATGAAAGCACTTTAGTGTTGTAATTTTGACTTTACATTTAACTCCAAATAAACTAAAATTTAAAGTTGTACAATTTACACTAAGTCACAATAATTCACAATAAGTTTTAGACATCTATATCTACAATTAGACACATATATGTGAATTTATCCATATCTTTTATTTATAGTAATATATACCAAAAAATATGTTACAAAACATGGTAACAATAATTGCCAAAACTAGATAGTTTTCTGGTCGAGGTTGAGTCATAATAATTGTCGTTGTAGGTGTAGGCTCTGCGACATAACAAGGTAATTCCTGTTCAAAATCACTATGTTGTTTCAATCAAGTGTACAGTTATAAATTATTTTAAATAAAAGATGAATAATAATCAGAAAAGTTAGTGTAACACAAAATATACTTAAAATATTTATACAGTTAAATTACATTGATGTGTTTATTCAGCAGACAAAATAATATGCGTATTTATCAAATTATAAAAAATAACCATTTCAGTAATTTCGAAAAGTTGCATTATGATACGTAAACATTTTAAAATATTTTTTTGTACTCTGATATAAAACTGTATTAGGGGAGTGACAAAATTTTATAAATTAAGTGCAGGACCGGTTAAAAGTTGAGTAATTAATCAAAAATGACAATACAAAAAAAATATATTTAAATTTGATAAAAATTTTATGGAGACGCTTGCGATTTTAAAGATCCATATAAAAATATTCTATAAAAATTAAAATATAACTTTATTTAATGGAATGTAACCATCGAATGTGTTAGTTATGTTTTTAGTGGTTTTGTGTTGATCGTCATTTTTGGTTTTTCACTTTGCACCTTTAAATTCAATTCTACCTTATTTACTTTATATTTATTAATGTTTAAAGTTCTTATAATTTTATATAAATTATCATATTTTATTGATAAATATTTTCACAGAAAACAAAAATAAATTAAGTAGAATTGAATTTAAAAATGGAAAGTGAACAACCAAACATGAAGATGATGTATACGGAAGCTGAAATCCTTTACTTACTATTAATAGTATGTAAAATTGAATGTGCGTGTGTGTTACCGTATATTTAAAATATTAACAGTCGTAGAATTAAAAAAACCAAATTCTAATACAGTTTTTCGCAGATGTTTATATCTGTTTTATTTCCCTAATTTGAGTCCTTTAGGGCAAAAACCCAATTTGTCCTATTTTTTTAAAAATTGACCATGAAGGCGTCTTATTCAGGTTGAAATTTTTTGTGTGTGTTAACTCTTGTTCACTGTGTGCACGTGTGTAGGATTGGACTTTTTTTACTTTATTTTTAATATTATACACATTCATGTGACAATATAATGTACATGTAATTCGATGGGAAGAGAAAAAACAGCTATGATAACCGCCTTAGTTTTGTGGAATATTTGTACTGTACTTGCACTTTATTATGTAATTATTGAATCGATGCTCTCAAAATGACCATTTTTCTGAAAATTATTTAATTTTGGGAGGTGTTTTTTATAAAATTTACTGTTAATTTTGTGATACTAATTTTATTATTATTAACTTGTAAATTAGTCAAATTTTTATCTAAAATTAATAATTTTTCAAAATTTAGTAACTTTCAGAATGTCGACTGTATAGTTTTATTTGGAATTAGTAACATTATAGTACTTTTGATTTAAAATTCAAATTATATAAAGACTTGTCTTGTTATCAATGCTCCCATATAGTTGAAATAAACGACAATAATTATGATAATTATTATTGATACAACTATTCCGGCTACAGACATTCCTAAAGATATTTTTCCATTTTTTCTAGCATTATCCATATTATTCTTATCCGCTTCTTGAGAAGATAAAACGGAAAATATTATTGCAATTATACCTAAAAATTTTATATTATTATCATTGGCAGTGTACGTTAGTTACAAAATGTTATACGTTATAATACACATAATACATTACATAATGTATATTAAAAATAATAACGTAAAAATAATATTTTAGTATAATATACAATAAATTATATTGCTGGAAAAAATGAAATGAAAGAATACCAAAGGGTAAGTTACAACATATGGTTACAATAATGGCCAAAACAAGATAATTGGTAGGTCGGTTAATTACATTTGGCATAACGACAGTGGTGTTTCCAGGTTGAGGTTGATATACAACAGTATTTGCTACAGGTTGGTTTTGTAGTGGGATACCATATTTTGCAGACGTGTCGGTATATGGTGTAGATTCTGCCTATAATTTGATTTATTGTGATAAATCTTGATATATCGATAGAATACAATGAAAGTGTCAAAATGTAACTTTATAAAAATTAATCTTAATAAAATGACTAAAACTTAAAATTTAAAACTCTGTTCTATTAAAATTTAATTTAATTATAAAAAAGTACCATGATTAAAAATGTATCCAAAAATATTCAATACACTGAATTTCTTAAAAGTAATATGTATTAAATTAGTTTCATAGCACTGGATTGAATCAATACGCATTCAATTGTGTCAAAATCATTTATTAAGTTTCATTTATAACAAGATTATATGTCTATATATTAGTCATTATTATCGAATTTGCGGTTATCTATCGTATTTCAACGGTATTAACATTTAATAATACATTTAATTTAATTATGAATCTTATCGAATTAGTTTTTTAAACGCCCATTATAAGCTTATAAATTATATGATGTAAGCATAACTAACAAATATAATTGTATATGTGCAATGACACAGTTTAATTATTTTATGTAGGTTATATTAATTATAAAATCAATTTTATTAATTAATATTTTGTTTGTCTTAAAATTTTTAAATTCACATATATTTTAATAAACTAATAGCTGAAAATTATAATAATCATTTAGAACATGCATTGCAAGTTGCAACTCATAATAATATGTATATAAATGTAGAAATGTATAAATATAAATGTATATAAGAGAATACCAAGTGGACCATCCATTAGAAAAGTTGGAACTGAGCCTCCAGAGGTCAACCGAAAATTTGAATAAGAATCTTTGAATAATGTTTGAATTCGTCATAAATTTTAATAAATTTGTAACTGAAATGCAATCTAAACATTGTACATGAATTTAAAAATTTTTATATTCTAGGATTCATTTTTAAAAAAAAGTCATTTATGGTAAGATTTACTATTATTTATGTGATTTTAAAACTATCGCAGAATTTATAAATTTTAAATTATAGCATTATTTTCATTCTCTAGTAAAGAATTAATGCATTTGCTGATATACATACATTAAATAATATAATTTCAATGAAAAACATTAATTCTATTCAAAATTTGTATTTTTTATTAAAAAAAATAGAAAATGTTTATAATAATTTTTTTCATGACTTGGTCCCCCCTCTCTATAAATAAATATTTTTATTTTTTTCACATTTATTATTTAAAAATCACTAAATTTGTTATTTAGCCCTTAAATTAAATCAAAATACCAAATCCATTACCAAATCTTTTACTAAATGTAATGGTAATGTAAAATGTAAATGTATGGAAAAATGAGTAATTCCTTCCGCTGTCTGGTGCAATTGTATGTACTATAACCACTAAGATGTCCAGCTTCATATACACTGCATATGTGCATTGGTTAATATTAGGTGAATTTCAATAAATTTTGTTCATTCTTGAATCCTAAAAAAATAAAATTGTTACGGTGCCTATTGGCTGTTTCAAAAATAAATTAGATAATTTACTGGTATGAAAATGTTAAACGGTAGTAAGTGCTGGGAATTGACATTTCATGCCGATTTTAATACGTATTACGTACTAAACAATGAAGCATAAAATTGTTTTATTTTTAAGTTAATGTATTAATATTATTCATGTCATTTAGTTTTATGGAAAAAAAGGAATAGCATTCAATAGTCAAATTAAAATACAAGTTGTAATTGTTAATTAAATTTTATTGTCAAATCTATTCTACCCAGAGCCGAACTAGTATGATTTTGCTTGGAAAATTAAATACAGTTCGCTAAAAAATTCCGTAGATATATTTTTACATTTATTATTTAAATACATTTTTTTCTTTTTTAATGGTTGAATCATTTTTTATATATTTTCATTTGTTTTAAAATATTAATATATACTTGTCACTGACATGATGTCAGTATGAGGTTGAAATTGATTTAAATTTTATACTACGGTTAGTTAAAATTTATACAATTTACGAGTTAAAATATTAACAAATCATCCATAAATTGAATATTAATTTGTTGATTTATTATCAATTGAATGTGAATTGGTAATAAACAAAGTAAAGATTAATTCATGAAATATTTAGAATCGTATAAGCATTCGCAAGGCATTTTTCACGACCATAATGTTACTAATTTACTTACCGTCTATTTTTTCGAAAACTTGGACGAAGGTATTTAAATAGTTCATTTAATATAATTATAAAATTGTGTTGGGAGAAAATGTACATGTCTGAGAGTGAATTCATTTTTTATTTATAAATTTAACAAAGATTTACACAATTCTTCCGTGTTGATGTTTGTCAGTTCCATCTAAATATATTTATATTAAAAAGTGTTTCATATTTATAAATTAACCTACACGCTGAAGGGGGAAATAAATTTAAGACAGGGTCAACAAGATTCTATTTTAACCAAAACGTAATTTTATATGAATTCATCTTACATAGAAATGTATTTTGTAAAATTTTAGAAAATTTTATCCTATAATACGTATACTTGTGGTATCAAATTTTTCTCTAGACCAGGTGTCGGAAAAATTTTTTGTGCTGGACCCCCATTTACAATATATAAATTATGTGGATTATATTAAACTACACCAATAATAATATAGAGTAAGCGTTGATCTTACAATTTCAAAAAAATGTGCATTGAACGTCTACATATTTCCAATAAAGAAATATAAGTGAAAATCTATATAATTCATTCCTTCGGAATTTTTTTTATTGCTACATAATTTTTAAATTTCAAATTCTAATTTTGAAAATATTTTGAATAAAATTTAATAAAAATTACAACAACGACCACTAAAAGTAATAAAACTTTGTTATTATTATTTTTATATTTATTACAACCCTTTGCAATATTTGTAAAATTTGACTGAAATATGTTTATAAAGTGAAGATTCGGTTAATTATTGATACATAAATGGTATTTGTAAGTATTTATTAAATTGGTACTGAATATATATCATCACATTGAAAATGACAAAATAGGTTTTTATAATTTTAATTTTTCTGGAATTTATGCTATTTATGACATATTTTAAATGCATATTATACGACGTATTTGAAATTTTTTTGAAGAGGGCGTTGAAAAAATATATTAATAAATAAGTGACGATAAACCAAATGAGTTTGAGAATCCCTCGTCTAGATCAACGTGCATAAACTATATCAGAATAATCTTTTATTCTAGGACTAATACTAATTGTTATTAAATATTATTTATTTTAATAAAAGTTACAAAATAAAAAAAAATGAATACCAAAGTGTTTTTTGACCTGAAATTGTCACTTTTTGAGATTACAATTTTTAATCTGTGTCAACTGAAAATAACTGTACTGTATTAGCTGTGAATCACAGCCTGTGATATTATTTTAAATTCTAGGCCTCTTATAATTTTTAAAAAAACGAGTAATTTGGTTTTTTTATTCTGAAGGACTCAATTTCTGAAAATTAAATTTACGATAAAACATGACTCTCGACAAACTGTATTATAAATTGGTATTTATAAAACTCTACTCTATTCAATTTCTTCAAAAAATATTTACAGACAGAGTTACATTTTAGCTAAATCCTTACTTATATAATATACTTTGCAATATTTGTTTTTGTGTATGTTGCCGTTTATTTCAATAACTACCAGTTTTAGAATTTTATAAAGTCAACATTACAGTTACATTAAATTACAATTACAGTTTTTTCTGGGGTCTTAGCAAAATAAATTTTAACTTCCAAAACTCACATCTTACTGGTCAAAAAGCCCAATTGTCCTTTTTTTTTAAAAATCAAACGAGTTGGAAAATTTAAAAAAATATATACTCTGATACGGATTTTAAAATCATAAATATTATCATAAATTTAAAAAAATTTTATCTTTAGGTCCAAAACCTCAACTTACCCTTTTAGTTGTATTTAAATAAATTTACAGCTGGTACAGTTGTATCCTGTTAACACTCACAAAAAATTTCAATCTGAATAAGTGACGCTTTGACGGTCAAAAAAGCACTTTAGTATTCATTTATATTTTTTTTCGAAATATTTTATTAAAATAAAAAATGTGAAATAATTAACGGTTCGAAAATTTAAAAAGAATATTATTCAGATAGAGCTTATCCAGTTGATATAAATGCAAAATTTCAACCGCAGAAATATACGCATTGCCAATGAAAAATAATTTATAATATATTTTCAACCATTATTTTTCAAATATGTCGATCAAAATAAAAATTGAAAATGTAAATATTGATCCTACAATTTATAAAAAAATGTGCATTGAACGTCTACACATTTCCAATACAGAAATATGATTAAATATCTATATAATTCATTTTTTTGTTTAAAATTTAAATTAAAACTACCACAACGAATTACTAAAAGTAATACAACTTTGTTATTATCATTTTTATATTTATTATTATCCTTTCAATATTGGTAAAATTCACCTGAAATATGTTTATAAAGTGCTGATTCCGTTAATTATTGATAAAATTTAATAACCACTATATTATTTTATTTACCTTTTGAATTAAATCTTCCTTTTCCGAAATCAATAATGCTCGTTTTTTCAAAATAATTAAAGCTGACAAGTCTGAAATTATAAAAATATTTTTTTAAAGTTTAATATTTTATTGAACCCAATATATATTTAAAACATCCACCAAACTAATCAAATTTATGTAATTAATATATGTAATTCTAGATTTTTAAGGAAGATGTATTTTTTACGTTTTTGTGTGGTAATGCTTTCTAAAAAATCCAACATAGATAATCTTTAAGTGCATATTTACAACCCTTAATTGTACATTCAATCACAATTTAATAGTGCAAATATAAATTAAATTTTATATTACCTGCCAAAATATATAGAGAATCACAGTCAATCATATAATCCCATATAATTAACAATTTTTCGACGGGTAAATGACCTACGAAAAAATCTTGCATCCATTCAATAACAATTGGATAGCTAAATAAAATAAATTTGATAAAATACGTAATAAATTAACTATTGAGTGATAAATTATCACAGATAATATTAAAATTTAATTCAAATTTTAAATTAACTATTAAAAAAAATTTTCAAATTTATTAAACGGAGTGGCATTTGGTAAACGCTGGCATAGAGAAACCGTATTAGCGAGTTCTTTCCAAAATAATAACACTTAAATTTTTAAATTTTTTCTAAAAATCTCAAAAAAAATAATTTACAAATTGGTTAAGCGGGTTATTCTATTTTTATATTTAGTAATTTTAATGATTAAACTTTTTAATTGATACTATATTTGATTACATAATTTACTATATTCATTAAATTAAACATAAATTATGATTAAACCTTACATGTTAATCTTTTCTGACATATCAGAAGAAAATGATGGCCATTCTTTTTCAATATGAATTGTAAACCGTAAAATTAAATTATTCATTATCTATTTAATAAAATATATATAATACATTTATGTTTTTTAATTCACCCAACACAAAATGTCACATTTTACTAAAGTTGGTGAGAAATAATATATCCTTAGTAAAGCTTGAAAAATGAAAAAACCAAGTCCTAAGATTAATAAAAAAATGACATCGAAGTTATCTTCAGTTAACAAACACAAAAAACCTCATTTTCACAAAATTTCGCCTTCACAGTAAAGAATTTTTTAGTGACCGTCTTTTTTTGCCTGATCTAAACCTTAAATATAATTTTTTAATTTTTCGGACAGAAAAAAATAAATAAGAAAAAGTTTCAGTACATCCAAATATTATTCAATTTTTGTAATATAGTACATCAGCATTGCGAGGGTGAATAGTACATTATGCATAAATCAGTGTTTTTCAATGGGGATAAAAAATAACGTGAAAAATTTTTTCTCAAATTTTTCATAAAATCACATTTTAAAAATTATAAAATATTTTAATTATATATAAATATATATAAATAATTTCTAGCAAGTCCTGATTGTGATTGAGAAACACTCTTCATATTATAAAATTTATAAAATTATAAATATTAAAATATACATTTTGTTCTGTGCAGCAGT